>JANSVA010441191.1:2553-17770 GCA_025504915.1 Erythroxylum reticulatum | reverse complement strand
CATTGTCCTCAATGTTAAGGTGCGCAGACACAATTTGAAGTAGGTAAGTAAGCATGTACATCCATAGGTAAGGACAAAAAGAATGTCAGCAGTCAATCACATGCATAGGCTATGCAGGATGATGTACACCCAGAATTTAGAAATGCTGCAAATCAAATTCAAACACAAAAAACCCCAAAATTTAATAATATGCTAAGTCATGAGTAAAAAGGCGCAAAGAACTTCCCTGTAATAAGCTTGGATCATTTTCTTTAGAAGTGTAATTCCTCCCATCAAAATTCGCTTGTAATGTCCAATTTCCTGCAATTAAAACAAAGAGGAATGTTAATTTTGGTAAAATAAAAAAATAAAATAAAAACAACTAAGGTGTGGAACTTGGGTTGCCTCCCAAGAAGTGCTAATTTAAAATCCTTAGCTTGACTTGGCCAAATGTTTGCTCAAGGGTTAGGGTTGGAGAGGGATTGAGTGACCCCTTTTCAGTTGGAAATCTAGCCACATAAGGCTTTGACCTCTGCCCATTAACCCTAAATACTCTAGTTTTGGGATCCTCAACTTCTACTGCACCGTGAGTATTAACCTTAACAATCTTGAATGATCCCGACCACCTCAACTTCAACTTTCCAGGAAATAGTTGGAATCGTGAATTAAATAGCAAGACCAAATGTCCTTCCTTAAACTCTCTTTAGATAATATGTTAGTCATGCCATCTCTTCGTTTTTTCCTTGTAGATTCGAGCATTCTTATAAACATCTAAGCGAAGCTCCTCTAACTCATTCAGCTGAAGCGAACGCATTTCTCCAGCTGCCTTGAATTCAAAATTAGGCTTCTGAATGGCCCAGTATGCTTTGTGTTCTAGCTCGACTGGAAGGTGGCATGACTTCCTGTACACAAGTCTGAATGGAGTAGTCTCAATTGGAGTCTTGTACGCTGTTCTATAGGCCCAGAGAGCATCATCTAACCTCAAAGACCAATCTTTTCTTTAGGTGTTTAATGTTTTCTCCAAGATGCTCTTAATCTCCCTATTTGAAATTTCAGCTTGCCCATTAAATTGAGGGTGGTAGGCTAGTGCCAACTTGTGGTATACCCATATTTCTTCAAAAGGTTAGTGAATGAGCTGTTGATAAAATGACTTCCCCTATCATTGATAATTGCCCAAGGAGTGCCAAATCTGGTGAAAATATTTCTCTTAAGGAATCTAATGACCACCTTGGCATCACAAGTTCGTGCAACGATTGCTTCCACCCATTTGGAGACATAGTCCATCGCTACAAGAATATGTTTGTTGTTAAGAGAAGACTGTAGTGGCCCTATGAAATCTATCTCCCAAAAGTAAAAAACTCTACCTCTAAAATTCCTTTAAGGGGCATTTCATGTTTTTGAGAAATATTTCCAGCTCTCTGGTAATTGTCACATGCTTGCACAAAATTTCTTGCATCCTTGAAAAGTGTAGGCTAATGGAATCCCGCTTGGAGAATCTTTCCTATCAGCTTTTCAGAACTGAAATGGCCTTCATAGGGGATGCATGGTAGTGATTCAGGACAGCTCCTAGTTCTTCACTTGGTAAGCATCTTCGGATCACCCCATCACCATAATGTTTAAAAAGAAAAGGCTCCTTCCATATATAATGCTTGAGCTCCAAAAAGAACTTCTTCTCCTGCTGGACAGTAAATTCAGGTGGCAAGATTCCTGAAATAAGATAGTTCACATAGTTATCATACCATGGAACTTGTAATGTTATCGTAGCAATTTTTTTGTAGTGAATAACACAGTTCTGGTAAATCTGCACAGTAGAACAAATACTCGTCAATGAAGGAGTTGTTAATTGGTGGTTCTTTTTGAAGGGGTTCCTTCTGATTTGCAGTGATGAGAGGTGATCTGCAACCCAGTTCTCAGCTCCCTTTTTGTCACAAATCTTGAGGTCGAATTCTTGAAGGAGAAGAACCCATCTTATAAGCCTTGGTTTAGCCTCCTTTTTCGTAAGTAGATAGCGAATGGCTGCATGATCTGAGTAGACTATCACTTTTGAGACCACAATATATGACCTGAATTTATCCACTGCAAAGACTACAGCTAGCAACTCCTTTTCAGTCGTGGCATAACTGATTTGAGCATCATCCAATGTCTTGCTCGCATAATAGATCACATGGGCCACCTTGTTCCTTCTTTGGTGTAAAATAGCTCCCACAGTATAATTTGAAGCATCACATATGATTTCAAAAGGGAGGGACCAATCCAGGGGTTAAAGAATAGGTGGCGAGGTCAAGGCTTGCTTAATCCTGTAAAAAGCATCAAGACAAGATTGGTTAAAATTGAATGACACATCATTACTCAGGAAATTAGTCAAAGGGTTTGTTATATGAGAAAAATCTTTAATGAAATGCCTATAAAAGCCTGGATGTCCCAAAAAACTTCTGATCTCTTTGATCGAGGTTGGTGGTGGTAGATTTGCTATCATTTTGGTTTTAGCCTTATCCACTTCTATTATATGACTGGAGATTAAGTGGCCTAGGACTATTCCTTCTTGTATCATGAAAAGGTACTTCTCCCAACTCAGCACTAGATCAACCTCTTCACACCTGCTTAAAACTTTTGCAAGATTAGCTAAATAAGAGTTAAACATTACTCCATAATTAGAAAAGTCATCCATGAAGATTTTCATAATTTCCTCAATAAAATCTGAAAAGATTATTGTCATGCAACGATGAAACGTAGTTGGTGCATTACACAACCCAAATGGCATCCTTCAGTATGTGAAGGTACCATATGGGCATGTGAAATTAGTCCTCTCTTGGTCATTAGGGTGAATGGGAATTTGAAAGAAACCAGAGAAGCCATCCAAATAGCAAAAATAATCATGTTTAGTAAGTCCTTCCAAGATTTGGTCAATAAATGGCAATGGGAAGCGGTCTTTACAGGTGGTCTTGTTTAATTTTCTGTAATCTATACACATTCGCCATTCCATAACTATCCTAGTTGGTATTAATTTGTTACCTTCATTTCTGACAACTCTTAGACCTCCCTTCTTGGGCACACAATGGATAGGGCTTACCTAATTGCTATCAGAAATTGGGTATATAATACCCACATCTAATAGCTTTAAGACCTCTTGCTTGATCACGTCCTTCATGTTTGGATTTAGCTTCCTTTCATGTTTAATTATAGGTCTTGCATCATCCTCTAAGTGAATTCTATGTGTGCAGAAAGATGGGCTGATTCCCTTCAGGTCTAAAATTTTGTACCCAATTGCTTGCTTATATTCTCTAAGCACTCTTAAAAGTTTATCAACCTGCACAGGGCTTAAAACAGCATTAACAATGACTGGATAGGTCGAATTAAGGCCCAAAAATTCATAAATGAAGTTAAGAGGCAACAGTTTCAATTCCACATTTGGAGGTTCTTCTCTGTTCAAATCAGGTGATAGTTTCAATTCAAGTTGAACAGGTTATGTAAATCTTTACACAGGTTGTGCTTCAAGCATCTATACGAAGTTAAAATTTTTTGATTCCTTCTCTATAAATTCTGTATTACCCCTGCAGTTGCTATAGCCTTCACTAAGCAGTGTTCTAACGAATCCCTTGGATAGAATTTTCTGAATTCAGTACCAACTAGCTTGTCAAGAAGGTCCACCCTTAAACAAGAATCCTTGTCATCCATAGCCTTTATTGCCTTCCCTAAATTAAACTCAATTTCTTCCTCCCCCACTCCCAGAGTCATTTTTCCATTCTTAACATCTATAATCGCTCCATCTATGGCTAAAAAGGGTCTCCTAAGTATAATAGGTATGTTAGTATCCTCCTCCATTTCTAGCACAACGAAGTATACCAGTATAAAAAGACTTCCAATCTTGAGAGGCACATTTTTCAATATCCCAATGGGAAATTTTATGGACCCATCAGCTAGCTGCGATGATATGGTAGTTGGTTTAAGCTCTCCGATTTCCAATTTCTGATAGATAGATAATGGTAATAAGCTCACACTTGCCCCCAAATCATATAGTGCTCTCCTAATTATTGTGGTTCCAATTTGGCAAGGTATCGAGAAACTTCCCAGATCTTGAAGCTTGGGAGGGAGTTTTTTTTGAAAAATGGCACTTGATTCCTTTGTAAGAGCCACAGTCGCATATTCCTCTAGCCTTATCTTATTGGATAAGATTTCTTTTAGGAACTTGGCGTAAGTAGGCATTTGGGTAAGGGCTTCTGTAAAGGGGATATTAACATAGAACATCTTCAGAATGTCAACAAATTTTCTAAACTGTTGGTTTAGCTTAGCTCTATAAAATATCTGAGGGAATGGGATTGGTGGCTTATATGGTGGTGGTGGTATGTATTTGTTTGGCTCAGGTGATTGTTGCTCAGGCTGTGCCTTGGATTGCATAGGTTGTGCATCCTAGTCCATTCCTTCAGATTCCTTTTCATCCCTATTCTTCTATACCATAGGTTCTAAAACCTTTCCACTCCTTAGTGCCACTGCTTTGGTTTCCTTAGGAGCTTCTAGTTGTGCTGGTAGCTTACCCTTGTCAAACCTTAGTGATGCAGCTTGTTGTGAAATCTGAGTCTCAAGCATCTTATTATGGACCTTCAATTGGTCTATTTGGGTAGTAAGTTGCTGAATCAAGTCTCCTTACTTTTGCATAAAGGTTTCCATCATTGATTCAAGGTTGGACTTAGGTTCAAGTGGCTGTGGTTGAGCTTGTTGTCTTAAGTTTGGGAAACCTGGAGGGCCACAGTTTTGATGTTGCTGGGTCTGTTGGTAATGTGGTTGATGTTGTGGGTAATGGTTTTGGTTAGGAGAAATTTGGGTGGTTTCGCCATTCAGGGTTATAAGTGTTTGAGAAAGCTCCACCTTGATTCTTCTGCCCATAATTTCCAACAAAATTCATATATTCAACCCTAAATTCTTGCCCAATGATCTGAAATTATGTACCCATATTCGACCCAAAATGCCGATCATATAAGGCATTCATAGTACTCATAGCACATGCTAAAAACTTGTCCATTTTCCTTTAAAGAACTTCAAATTTTAAATTCAATAAAGTAAAGGCATCTAATTTGAAGACTCCTTGAGGTCTCTTCCCCTCTTGCTTAGCCTCTTTTCGATCATTATTCCACTGATAGTTGTTGTAGGAAATTTTTTCCAATAACATGTAGGCCTCTTCTTCACTCTTGTCTATTAAATCACTTCCAACCGTAGCATTTATCGCACTTCGCATAATCGGAGAAACTCCATTATAGAATATCTGCATAATCATCCACGTCGGGACACCGCGATGTGGACATTCGCGTTGAAGCTCCATGTACCTCTCCCATACTTTATACAAAGACTCATCTTCTTTGGGTTGAAATAAGGTAAGCTCACTTCTGAGCTTTGCAGTCTTCCCAGGTAGAAAATATTGAGCCATAAAAGCCTTGGACATCTTTTGCCAATTATTGATTGAACCAGATGGTAGTGAATGGAGCCAATCCTTAGCCCGATCTCTTACAGAAAAAGGAAACAACCGAAGCCTTATAGCATCCTCAGGTACCCCATTTTGGTTCAACAATTCAATAATCTCCAAAAATTGTTGCAGGTGGATATGCAGGTTTTCTGTTAGGTGCTCTCCGAACTAATTCAGTTGCAGCATTTGTACAAGGCCACGTTTCAATTCAAAATTATTTGCTTGCATAGGGGGCCTTGTAATGCTAAGGTGAAATTCCCCAAAATTTGGGACTGTATGGTCCCTCATAATTCTCTGATTCTATTAGGACATTTCTGATTCGACTGTCTTTTCTGTTGGAAAAGTTATAGTAAATTCAGGTTCGATCTGGCTTTCCTGCACAGGCTGTGCGTAGATGCTTTTGGCCATGCTTTTCTAGATTTTACTTCCTTCCTTAGTGCCTTAACTGTCTTCTCGATTTCAGAATCAAATAATAATTCTTCAACACTGATGGCCCTTTGCATAGACTAAGAAAAACACAACAAGATCAAATGCAAGGTGCAAAAAATGCAAAGTAAGAAGTAAACAGTAAAGAGAACAAATAAAAAAAATCAATTCTAACAAAATCTATTAACACTAAACAAAAAGAAAAATAAAAATGTCCAATTTAACCAAACAATCAATCGCCTAATATTACTTAGGGATTACTCCCTGGCAACGGTGCCAAGAAACTTGATGGATCTCTGCAAGTTCATGGGTCTTAAGTAGTATAGTATAATATCGTCCCACAGGGAGTAATTGTGTAAGTACTAGGCTTGGATTACTCAATTAATTAGACTAAGTAGTTGTGCAAGAATGGGGAATTAAATTAAGGAATTTAACTATCAAAAATAATAAAACCAATGCTAAACAAAGATGCGAATGTCTCTGGGGATTAATCCGAATGGATTGTGGTAAGCTTCAAGGAGGGTTCCACTTTTAGCGTTTTCTATGGACTTTACCAGGATCAATTTATGAGGTGAATTCTGGTTGAGAGAAGGTTGAGCCAATAGTTTCTTAGATCCTCTTTGAAGGTTTCAAAGGAGTATTATGCAATAATCCTAATTTACTGTCGTAGTCTAGTAATCAAGCATAACCTATTAAGTTCTTTGCTAACCGAAGTTTCCTCTCATCAATACAGTCTCTGTCTAAATCTGAAATTTATGAGTTCACTGTTTTGGAGTTCCGTTATCAATTTTCACCTATCGGTTCTTCAATTAACAACTAAAGTCAAGTAATGTTTGGCCAAACACAATACTGGCAAGATTAATCCCAAAACAGAGCTAGCAAAACCATGAAATTCATACTCATAAATCAGCTGAGATTTAATCCACACAAAACTAATTAAAAGCTTCAACCCCAATCTTGAAGCTTCGAGGAAACTACTCACTCATGGTAGGATGAAAACCACAGAAATCATAGTCAACAAACAACATAGGAGAAATTAGATAATAAAATAAAGAATGAATAGGGATTTGGGATACTTGTCTCCCCTGGTGCGGCGTCTGTTGTTTCAGTGTGGTACGTCTCTTGGTGTGTGCATTTCTGTGTTGGTGCGTCTTGCGTGTTTCTCGGTTTTGCATGGTTCGTTTGGTGTGTTAGCCTCCCTTCAATGTAACAGTCCCCCCAAATTAAAACCTCATTTTTATTAGCTGACTTAGCCCCCCATGCGTTGGTGTGGTGCGTCCCTGGTTAACTTCTTGGTGGTCGATCTCGTGAGTCAGCCTCCACTCTTAAGTTTCTGCATGGTGTTTCCTCTTGTGCCGTCATTGTATCTCTCCCTGACAATTTAATTCCTCCCCATTAAAACCTAGCACACATTGCATTTTTGCCTCCTCCCCTGATGGTGCATCGTTTTGATGTGTCTCCTATGGTTTACACTCAAGATTAAAACCTCTAAAATTAAAACCTCCCATCTGTAGCTAGCTTCTGCATTTTGTTCTTTTCCTTCCTGCATTTTGGACTACTTCCTAGTGCTGCCATTTTCTACTGTTCTGCTTACCGTTTTCTGCTGTTGGCCTTTAAGTGATAAACCACTAGTCCTGATGGGTTAAAGATAAAGGAACAAATAACTAAGAAACCACTAACAACCACATCGAGAATAAGCAAAACTCCACTACACAGACCAATATACCATGTAATAAAGTAGATGGATCAAAAGATAAAGAGTAACTTATCCAAAAAAGGAATGGGATCTAAAGAGTGGCGTTGATGTTATAAACTAACTAAAACAGAAACCACTATAAATGTAGATTCAGAGGAACTAAACAAATTAGTAGGTAAAATATGTATAAAACCTAATAACTTTATGCAAAAACTAAGGGAAAATGCCACTCATTCCAATGAGAAAATGCATTCAACATGTCTTAATCCCATTTGAGAGATATGGTTTTCCCAACTCTCCTCAAAACAAGGTGTACACTCCCTTGAATTAAACAATCCTTTATACGAGCTCTTGATCCATAGCTCTCGAGCCTTTATACAGACATATATACAATGTATTTACTACTTAAACATGTATCTCATATTTATACACCACCATAACTAAATTCATCCCTAATAAATCATCATAAATGTTATTTTAAGATATGTCAATAGGCTAATAATTCACTTACTAATTCAATTCATTGTCTCCTTAACCATCAAGCTAATGTGCCTTTATAAATAAGTAGTCTTCTTTTAATCATAATTCTCTCTAAAAAAATCCAAATTCCATGATTCTTGTTCCCTAAGAAACTAGACTTCCATTAGTCTTAATATATCTGAAAATTACACAAACAACATTCCCCTTTAAAATATAATCTCCATCCAAATTATGTCATGTTTCTGGTAGGAAATAGACTGGCAACTAATACTCAACCATCAATAAATCATTATCAATACATCCCCTAACAAAGATGTTTCACAAAAACATTAATAAGAAATCAATAATTATTTTTCATGTTTTATACTTTCACTAATTCGGACTCTAACGTCCTCAAAAATTAGGAAATAATACAAGGTTTTTGCACAGGGGTCTATCACAGGTAGTATCAGGGAAACAAGCATAACTAGATCCCTAGTCACTATTTTGTTAAGCCACTTTCACAGAGCTTAGTTAAGACCTATATATACAACTTTCATTCTTTAAGTTTCTTTAAATTCATGCTCTAAGAATATGAAAGATAGATTTAAAGAGAAAGATGAAATTGAAACCAAAATTTCAACTTACCTTGATAACTTCTTTCCTTCTCCTCCTCTTCCCCTTTTTCTCTCCTTCTCTTCTCATTTTCTTTTTTCTCCCTCTTATAACCTTATGGCCGACCTTCACTCTCACTTCTTTTGCCTTTTCATCCATTTTCTTTATAATATTCAATTGAAGTCAAACTAATCCATGAGTTACCATTTCGTTGGTCCATATGTCACCATTCTGTTGGTACATATGTTATCCTTCTATTAGTCCATATGTTACTATTCTATTGATCCATGTGTCACTTATTTTAGGCTGCACATGTCACTCATTTAATCCTCCATATGTCACTACTTGTAAGGCTACACATGTCACCAATTATAAAGCTACATATGTCACTAATTGTAAGGATACATATATCACTAATTATAAGGCTATATATGTCACCACTTGTAAAGCTACATATGCTACCATTCTATTGCTCCATATGTCATAGGTCTAACGTGTCATTTGTCATGTTTCTTGAAACTTGAAAGACTAAGTACTGTTGTTCTTTTCCTATTTCTCTTTTTTGTAGCTATCTTCTTCAAGCTTCTTTTTCATAGAGTTTTCATCAAACCTTCACTAAAGATACATCTTGCTTTCATTTGTCTATTAACCCTCCCACTTTGTTATCTCTTTCTTTTACCACAAGAAAAACCTAAACTAATCCACCTTCAAGATGATGTACATAGGTGGTATGAGAAATTATAACTTTTTGAGGTTTTGAAGAATTTGAAGTTTTATCAAGTAAGTACATGTAAATCTTTATGAGTTGTTGGTATATGAGATAAATTTGGTGCTTTATTGACATTTCATGAACAAGAGAAAAATGAAATTTTTTTATGAACATCGTAGATGAAGGATGATATCTTGATATTTTTGTTTTGTATGTTTTGAGGATAAAAATTTTATAAGAGAGTGTTGAAATGATTTTTGAGTTGAAAGATCAACGAAAACATGCATGAGATTAGTGCAGAAATTCATGAAAGATGACATTCATATATGCTCTGTTTTCTCTTCACTATATATATATATACGTGAATATTTTGGGGATTTAAAGATGAACTAAAAATAAATTTAGAGGTAAGGAATAGGTGTAAGGTGATGTCTGAAGATGAGAAAGAATGATTAAAATGATAGTTAGAGGAAGAAAATGAAAAAAAAAACAATGCAGCAAAGAGGAAATTCAGAAAAATGAAAGAAGAAATGTAGAAAAAATGGTGAAATGTGTGGATGATTTCTTTTGTTTTTTTGTTTATGTTTCAGTCTAGATTTTGAATTTTTTGTGTGGATGATTTGTCTTAAATGAGACTCAAAAAGGGGTAAGATATAAGTTAGAAATGTTGGTTTAAGTGAGAAAAGAAAAAGAAGAAGAAAAACTGCAGTTCGGTGAAGAAGAGGAGTTGTATGATCGTGTAAAAGAAGAAAAACTGCAGTTCAGTGAAGAAGGGAAGTTTCACGATCGTGCAAAAGGGGATCGTGTAGAAGTAACTTTTTAAAGGGATGTGGAAAAGCATGATCGTGACTTCTATGGCTATCGAAGGAGAGATAGATGCGAACATCCTTCCTTCTTTTGACTATAACTTCGTCTACTGACCTCTAAATGACATTCGATTTGAACCAACAAACTCGAAACACATTTTTCTACATCTCAACCAAAAATTATAGCCATATAAAATAATTATGAAGAGAATGATTGATGAATTTTAGACGAAATTGATTAGGAGTTCTGGAATTTCTTGACTGGAGTATTTTCATTAAACATGCTTCGGTATTTTGACTATATCTTGACCTGTAAGGTTCCAAATGAGATGATTTTTGATTTATATTAAACTAGAGACATACGGATACAATATTTAATGAAACTGAATTAGAATTCTGTCCTTAATGGTCTTGAAATTTATCTTGAAATTTAGTTTTGTCTTAGGATGTAGCATTACGGTGACAAAAATTATGCCCTATAGTTATCAAATAAACTGTATTGATGTAGGTTGAATTAGGTGAAGTTGTCTTCATAGAAGTTGTAGATTATTCTCTTATATTTCAATTGGAATAAATTTTGTAATTTTTAGATATTGTAATTGAGAGATATGAGTTGTACAATATGGAGTGCATGATCATGTACTAGCCAAAATTTCGAACGTACTCAGTTAGAAGTTTTTTGAGTATAACTTTTGGAATACTAAATCAAATTGTATGATATTAGTGTCATTAGAAACTTAAGAGATAGGAGAACAATGTTATAGAAGAAAGTGTTCTCAAATTACTCCATTTTTTTGTCAAAAAGAACATGTAAAGTTGATCCGAACTATGTTTTAGGAAAAATCTGAAATGAACAAAATAGTTATGAATTTTGATTGTAATCGTTTCAGTGAGGTGTAAACCTAAGTACAAATTTACTTAGGTGAGTTTTGATATATAAAAGAGAATGTAATGAGAATAATGGAAAAATACCTGGGAATGTCATTAAACATGCATTGTGCATATTTCATATACATATATGTGCATTAATAGACACTTATACAATTGTGATATGTGTATGTATTGCATGATATAGAGAAGCAACTGAAACGTCAGCATGCAAACGTTGTTGGGACTTTGAGGTAATAGCTTCAGGAGTAAACTATGACTAACCTGGATGGTCTCGTTTAATTGATTATTTGTGTTAGATTCTCTTATGAATGTGATTTGATTGTGATGAATTCCAGACACCGAAGGTCTGAGACTTGTGATGCATGAATTTGATATTCAAGTGCTACTTGTATATGAATGTGACAAAATAAGTTCTTCTTAATATGATCTTTGAATGTCAGACCAAGGTTCAAAGATAAATGTGAATGTGATTGATTGAATATGTGACATGCATTTCATTACATGAATGCATGATAATATAAATGAGAGTTGTGACCTGAGTAGCCATAAAAAAAGAGCTTAAAGCTCAAAATGTGAATGTGATTAAGAGCCAAAGGCTCACTATGTAAATAAGCCCTTTATCCCCAACGGATAAGGGACAATAGCAATGAGCCTAGTATCCATAATGGATATGGGATAGTTTAGGCACTCAATCACAATAGCGTAATAATTGGAAAGGAGTCATATGAGCATTTTATATGCATTTTACTATATATGTTTGACTGATTGAAATGTATGGTTATATTGTATTTAAATGAGAATGTGATGATATATGCAAAATGTAAAGATGTGAATTATATGTTTAAACGTGTGAAGTGTTGTATGAATTGTGTGAACGATTGATGATGGTTACCTCATTGAGTTTGTAAAACTCACCAAAATTGCATGTTAATTTTTCAGGACTGAGAGAGGACATTAGCTGCTAAGAGACGCTATAAGAAATATAGTCTTGTACTTTTAGGAAAAAGAAGAAATGACTTAAAGGTCGATCAATTGGGATTGAAGGATTAGATATTTTTTTTTTGTAATGCCTCTTTTATGTAGCCTATTTTGTAATAGGATATGATCATGTAAATGTGTGGATGGTTTGTAAAGTGGCAATGTACATATTCGGTTTTTATGAAATGAAAGGAGGAAATTTGGTTTTAAAATATTGTGTCTTTCTTTATAAGGCCATAATTAAGAAAGCGATATGACTGCTTTAGCATGCCACTTTTATGGGGTTCATACTCATATATCATTTAGGATGTCAGGTATAGGTACTGTAAGAGTGGGATGTTACAATGAGCCAACTATCAAGATTCATAAATAAACCAAATAAAAAGCATTATGGAGCTACAAAAAGAATACTCAGGTATCTACAAGGAATTAAAAACTATGACATATAATATAAGTTCAATCATGGCTCAAAATTGCATGGTAGGATCAGTAGATGATGTGAAAAGCACATCTAGCTATACTTTTACACTTAGCTAAGGTATTTTTCTTAGGCATCAAAGAAGCAAGCAACAGTTACATAATCATCTACAAAGGCAAAATACATTATAGCATCAATTGCTATAAACCAAACGCTATAGGTTAAAAATATATTTGAAGATTTTAGATAATCACAAAATGAAGCCAAAAAAAAAGTACATCAAATTTACAATTGCATTAGCAAATAATCTAGTATTCCATAACATAACTGAACATATAAAGATAAAGTATCACTTTATTTGGCAAGATGAAGCCAATAAAGAAATTGTGATCAAGTATTGCAAAATTGAAGAGCAATTAGTGAACATTTGCACCAAGAAACTACCATGAGACAAATTCAAGGCACTACGAAGCTGAATTGGAGTAACATAAAGGCAAACTAAGGAGGAATGCCAAAATATGTTATGCTTTTTTAGAATTTTCAAGTAAATAAACTAAAACTAGTATAATGTAGAATACTTGGGCATTATGTATTTTATAGGAAAATGTGAGAAAAATCTTTAAATTTTTTGTATTAATAGATAATCAAATTGCAAGAAGATTCAAGAAGAGCTAAAGTCGACTAAATATTATTACTTTTTTTTCCTAAAAGATTTCCCTCCATTAATTGCCTCTTACATACAATCAGCTTCATCATGTCCTTTTTCTTTCTTTTCTAATTACATCTAAATATTTATTTCCTAATTACACTGTAATGTAACGTCATTTAGTGGCCCATATTTTTGTTTAGTTATATAAGTGTTTGAATCTTAAAAGGAGATAATTATTAAATAAAATAATTATTTTAATTTTACATTGATGGAGTGAGAAATAAAAAACAGTTAAAAATGTGTCGTTTGAGTTTTAAATTCTTGCTATCTCTACCTATTTAGGTTCAATTTTCTTCTAATAGAAACTATAACAAGAAAATAAAAAGTTAAGAGAGAGAAAATCAGAATCTTACTTTTATTAGAAGTTTATCTTGATTAAAATTCAAAAGGATACTATCTTCATCACGGATAAAGGTACATTATTTAATTTTGTGAAAATTATTGGATTCTAAAATCTTGGCAATTATATATTTAAAGTTTACACTTTTACATATATTATGATTACATGTGGTATTATAACCTTGTTTTAATATTTTTTTTTGCTTTAAAGATTGATTAAAATAAATATATTTTTGTGATATATTTATGCTCTCAGGATAAATTTATCATTTTGATTATAGACCTACCGAATGTTTATTGAGAATTAATCTTATAGCCATATTTTTTTTGGGCACCAATTCCGAAACCTAACTCTTACTCTGATACTACAACTGTTGGACCCCTCTTCTAGAGCCTAACATTCAGGGTCATAAAACGTGTGCTTGTGCTTGTTACCATGTATGGTTATTCCAATTAACCCTCATTAGTCATCCTCGGTTCATTTTCATTCTCTACTACCATAAGCGTCGGGCCCCATTGTTCGAATCATTCTTATATTGAAGCAAATATTTTATGCATAACTTCCATCCAGATATTGAACATCTTAGATGCTGAATAAGAATTCGACCTCTTCATATAATTTGTAAACCTACATCTCTAATTTACTCCAAATTGAAAATCATCTCAGTTTGATCCCCTGTATGCAATAAAAAAAATCCCACTCAATAGGGTTTTCAATTGAAAATCCCAGAAAGCACAATCACTAAAATTGGTGCTAAAACACTTCAACCCATGGATTTTCTAAACTCCATGAACTAAAATCCTTCCAAAAATCCCAAAAGATTGAGGTTATCTTACTTTGGTTCTTCACTAAATGAAGAGATCTTTGGCTTAAACGCAGGCTCTTCTCTTCCTCTATCCTTTTCTTTTCTTGAACCACTTCAAAATCTCTCTCAAAAGCTAAGAAATGAAGAAACGCTAGCTCAACTCTCTTCTTTTCTCTGAACCACCGAAATCTCTCTTTGATTTGTTATTTCTCTTCCTCTCTCCCAATTCATGTTTTTCCTTCTTCTTAATCAAGACCACATTTTTGGTCTTGTCCTTCCAAAAACACCCCTCCTCTCTTTTGGTCTTCCCATTTTGCCCCTTTTTTCATTTACCTCCTAACTCCTTTAATCTTCTTTAACACCTATTAATTGTAACTTAATCCAAATCTTTCCATCTAATTTCAAATCTCTATTTATGCCAATTAAATTAATGACTCAGTTCTAAAAATAATGAAACAAATAAATCAATAATAATTAAAAAAATTCAGGTTCCAACAATTCTCCCCCTTAAAAGAATTTCGTCCTCGAAATTCTTCCCTAACTGATTTAGGGGCAGGGGTATGCTTCCTCTTGTGCTTCTCTGTTTTCCACTTAACTTCATCACTCCGATAATTTTCTTTCTAATGACCTTAGTCAACGGATTCAATCGATTCTTCCATGACTTATTGAGACATCACACTATCTTATATGTTCCCTCAATATATTTCAGATTACTTACAATTTTCTACTTCTTGTGTGGATAACACCAATATCACATCATATCAATATTTCTTAACCTACTCACATATATCACATTACGAATCTAAGACATCTTTCTTCAACAGCACTTCTCATAACTATTTCATATAGACCAGATTGAAAATCATCTCAGTTTGATCCCCTGTATGCAATAAAAAAAATCCCACTCAATAGGGTTTTCAATTGAAAATCC
>JANSVA010441118.1:0-17775 GCA_025504915.1 Erythroxylum reticulatum | reverse complement strand
CCTGATAGTCGACTAGTCGAGCTGTTATAGTCGACTAGTATTAACATTTTTCACTGCAGGCTTTGATTTCGCCCCTCGATAAGTTGACTAGTGCCATGATAGTCGACTAGTGATCCTATTCAATTGACTTGTAGTCGACTTGCAACTCATTAGTCGACTGGTTTTAAACCACATCTGATGATCCTTAATTTATTAGTCGACTTGTGAAATGTTGGTCGACTTGTGCTGATTCCAACGGATACATTTAATCAGATCTACCCATAATCTTCATCTTTAATGTCTCTGTTATGTTGAAGATTACTTCCTTCTTGATTTCACGATCATTTATAATACTTTCTAGATTTATTTCAATCCAAAACACCTGAAATAATTTCTTAACCAATTCTATGCATTTTATTATTATCAAAACATAAGTGGGATTTAATTTGTCAACCACCATTGGTCCAACAATTGGGTACTTCAACAATATAATAATATCATCTAACCCTGAAGGAGATAAAAGCTTAAGAAAACCTTATAATGAACTAAGATCATGTCTTTTTAATATCAAGGTAATAAACCTTGAATCTGAAGGAATTCTTCATTTAGTCTAATAATCAGGAAGGAACATGATATATAAGAAAAAAAACCTAAATGGATCTCTAATGAACCATGAACGGCTTCAGAAGTTTAACTCAAATAGAGGCTAAAGCCTTCTTCATGAACAACTTCTGTTACGATCATTTTCTAATGGAGTTCTTGATCTCTCTGAGAACTCAAGTGTTTAATAAATGCTTAGTAGACAATATTTTAGTCCCATATTTAGTGCATTTTGTTTGTTTATTTGAGAGTTTTTATTATTTTTGTTATTTAATTTGTTTCTAGTATGTTTTCAAGTCTTAATTTCCTTTATGGATCAAAAAGCATGGAAGTAGGGGGATATCATGGTAAAAAATAAAAAATTGAAGTTATTTTAGAAGGAAAAGCTCATATTAGTGAAGGACATACCTATATGGGACATCTATACAGTCATGTAAGAGATCAAACAATTCTTTTTAATTATTGATAGAGTTAAAAGACTTTATTTTTACCTGAGTTGAGGTAGACAATCCCATGTAAGTCTTATACATGATTGTATCCATTTTCTGTGTAAGCTGTTGGAACCATGTTTCTATGTGACTATTAAGTTTTAAAGTAATTTTGAGTGATATAGTCACTATATATGACTATATAGGTGACTGTGTCGACTATTGAAACCTTGACTTTGACTGTGTCAAGTGCTGAAACCTTAATATCTAAGTATAAAAAGATAATTAAGAAGGGAAATTAGAGAGTTCGAGTATAAAACATAGTTTTAACCTTAAAGTAGTAGAGAAGTAGTGATTAACTCTAAGATTCAATAGAGAACATATTTCCATCAAAGTTTTTAGTGGATTATATTAGAAAAAAGGGGATAAGTAATTGATTCTCTTATTTTTATTTCTTCATCTAAATATTTCCTTATGTTATCTATTTTTATGAACTAAATTTGTTTAGTGCCTAGGTGGGATGGACTTTGTGTTTTAGCCTTTTATTTAATGCAATTGGAGTAGTGATTCATAAATTCAATTATGTCTTTTGACTTAATATTTATGGATATTATTTCTTTTATGATTTCATACAATTAAAATTGATAAATCCTTTGTGTGAATAGATCTAGCTTCATTAAAAGGAACTGCATGAAAACTTATAGATAGGTTGACATAAATACTCTAAATTAAGGTCAAACCTAATAGTAAAATTTATGAACCAAGTGCTTTAACTAGAAAGAGATTTCAGTTAATTAACTTGGGATTGAGTGTTGATAGTCTTAAGAAACAAATTAACATAAGATGAGAAATTTTACATGTGATAAGTAGAAATTATAGCATATTTTACACTTAATTAATTTATTTTGAGTTAGTCAATATTGTAATAAATGCAAGTGCATGACGTAGCTATAGCTAGTACCAACAAGTACGGGTCGATCCTACGAAGACGATGAATACTAGTAATTACCTTTCCCATATTATATAGCATAGGGATTTATTCTAGATTTTTAATTAAAAGAAATAAAACTTAAATAATTAAAATAAAATAGGAAACAGTAATGAACACAGAGAAAATGGAAATTATTTAGAAAACTATCAATATAAGAAATTAGTATCTAGGTTGGAATCTCCCTAAACCCTTAATAAATTGATTTCTTATCAGGTAATTGTTTTATTGATGTATTGTATTATGGAGACTCTTATAGTATGCTAATAGCTTACTTGAAGTCTATTAACAACTAATCCTAAGGTTTTTAACCGAATTATTGAGGTTAAAGTTTATAAGATTGCTTTTATCAATTTATGAATCCCTCTATCAAGTTTGACACTAATCTGCAAGATTTATGTCATCCTATCTCTAGGTTGCAATAAACTCCTTCCAATTACAGTACATCTATTTACCTAGGATTTCTCAATCTCTACGTATGAAATCATATTATAATATGATTTTTTGGGTTTATTAATAAATAAATAAAAACATAATCAGATCATAATAATTAATCAAACTAATTGCATTAATTAAAGAATCGAATCATATTCAAGAATCACAATAGGGTTCATCTAGCCTAAATACTAACTTGATGTTTAGTTACCTATTATCGAACACAAAATCAAGCATAAATTGAAAGAAAAACAAATTGAAAACAATGTTTCATAATTCTAAATATCCTTAATTGTCTTTTATTGAATATTCTAGTGATATAGAGGTTTGATCTTGTATTCAGATGGATCTTTCAATGATTTCTCAATGTTTTCTGCTTCTCTGGATCAAAATCACACCTGGAGAACAAATCCTACCTTTGGAAATTGCCTCCTCACGTCTACTCTCGACTCATACTAACTGCCCTCTCTCTTTCACCTCTCAAAGCGTCTCTTTATAATAAAATTTATGATTTTGGGGAGATGTACAGCTTAATGCACTGCATCACCAAAAATTACAAGAATCATGAAGATACACGGGCTTGGGGAAGTGAACAGCCAAGTGCACGATCGTCCATCCTTTTTGCACTTTAAATCTTTAATTTTTGTCATGATCCCATCCAAATTCTTCTTCTTTTAGTCCGCAAAGGCAATTATGTTATGTAAACACACTTGGAGAGGATTAAGTACGAAACATACACTAAAAATAATAAATATCAAGCAAAAACACATCAAATATGAGGTAAAATTATGATCAATTATGCGTATATCAAATATCTCCACACTTAAGCTTTTGCTTGTCCTCAAACAAACCATAATCAAAATGATAACATCAATGCTCATCAATCTCAATTTTTCCATTCATACTATACATCATCATATCCTATTGAATCAAATTATCATGCAATTAGAATCAAGTTGTCCTAAAATTAACTTCCTAATAGATATTAATAGTAATCACACCAACAATTGCATTGAAATCACAACCATATATCTTTACACCCTCACCAAGATTTCACTCAATGCACTCAACTGTTTAGGGTGAAAAGTTTCAAAACTCACAATCAATACATAGTAGAATTCTTACCATATGCTTGTAATAAGATTACATAACCACCACTTACGTACAAACTATAAACACCAATCCAAAGGTCTTATAAAGCTATAATGGGGCTTAGGTAAGGTATAATTAGGTTAATAAAAAGGGTTAAATTGAAGGAAATTTACTACACAATATATTTCAGGACTTGTTTACAAGTATATATAGGTCCTTTCATTACAAAACTAATGGTTCTATATACTTATTATTATTATTATTCCCCTTTTTTCATTTTTCTTTATTTTATTCCTTTTTCCATGATAACCATGTAGTACCATAATTCAAGAAATATTTGACCTTTCACAAATTTCAAGTCTCAATAAGTAAATAATGTAAATAACCTTTAAGGTTCAAAACAATAAACAAGTATTCAAAGAAAAATATGATATGGCTTAATCTATAGGTTTAGTAAATGGAAAAAGCTAAGGCCCAACTTAGTTATCCTAAAGGTAAATTTTATGGGTATGTTAATTTTCAAAGAAATAGGCTAAAGCAAGTTAGTGAATCTAAATGACTTTATCATATCAATGCTTCTAATTTAACAAATATGGTCTCGATATATATGATAAAAGAATGCTCTAGAATTATCTTACTATACATGATACCACACTTATGACAAAATAACAAGAGCTTTCAAAATTTTGAAAATTTGCTGTTAGGCTCAAAATCTCAAATAAAAAAGGAATGGGTATATATATGTAAATAATATGCAAATTTCATTTAACTTGAATATTTCAATGATTACGAAAAATATGACTTAGAAAACTAATTTTATCCTAACCATCATCATTTTGCACACCAATTCAAGTCAATATATCTTTCCCATCACGCCAAACATAGGTTGGAGAGAGACTTTTCCTTCTCACTAATCAAATCTCTATACCAGTTAGATCACTCTAGCTTCTTTCCTTCCCCACCACCTCATCTTCCATTTTCTCCTTCTGATTGTCTTTCATCATCCCCTCTGGTATCCTAACAAGCCTTCCATACTCCAACCTCCACCATCCTCCTCCTTTTGTAACCTTTATTAAACTAGGGGCATTATTGTCTATGCAACCACAAAATATTTCCCGCCCACATCTCATTATTGTTAAAAAACCTACACTCCCTGCACAAATCTCTGAAACACTGCTACCTTACCAAAACTAGCTTTCTCCTTACTTTTCTCTTACAATGATTGACACTACACCCCCCAACCCTTCTAAATTTCCCCCATTACCCTCGACCAAGTCACCACCTTCTTCTTCATCTACTCCACCAATACACAACTTTGCAAACCTTTATGAAAATTCATATTCCCCTACAAAGTCCTTTTCAACCCATTCTTCCTCTCCACCCCTCTCATAAAACACCCAAACTTTAATTTCATAATTTCCAACTAAGAAAATAGAACCAACAAATGGAGTCTCTACAATAAGAGCTAGGAAGACATGGAAACAAGGTGTGGGAGATAACTTTGACTCTTCTTTGGTTTTTAGTCCTCCAATAGAGGTTAAAGGGAAACTAATGGTGGCTCCTAGCCTAGAAAATCTACTGGAAGGAGTTATGGTATGTAAGTCTACCCTAGTGGGCATTTCCATAGGCAAAAGATGAGCATTTCCAATGATACAAGCTTGGTCTTAGAGGAATTAGAAAGGAAGAGCTTTAATGGACGTAATGCTCACTAAGGAGGATAACATTTTCTTCACTTTCTCTTCATAAATAGAAGAACAAAAAATAATTGAAGAAGGCCCGTGACACATTTCACAACTACCCCTATTTTTTCAAAGTTGGCAACCGAGAATGGAACTAGAAAAATTCAGAATGAAAAACATTTCATTATGGGTAAACATTCACAATATTCCTCTAGAATATTAGACTAGCGAAGGCTTAAGTATACTAGCTAGTCATTTAGGAAAACCTATATGTATGGATGAAAACAAAACATTGAGAAAAAGGGTTATGTTTGCTAGATTGTGTGTGAGTATGGATATCTCCAAAGAAATGAAGGATTGCATTCTGATTTTAAGTTTAGCAAATGAGCATTCTCTTAGAGAGGATAAAGTTATAGCTATATATCAACGGAAACCATTGATCAAAGCTCAAGGTAAAGAATGGAGATTTATAGGGAAAATCTTTACTAAAGGAGACTATTAGGAGGTGTTGGGTATAGAAAAGAGTGATTGAGTGGGAATGAAAGAGGATGAGAAGGATGAACAAGTTCCTGAAATTTCTAAACCAAATCAGTTGGAAGAAGTCTCTCCTAAAATTAAGGGACACTCTCTAGAAAAAATTGCCTAGATTCAGACAAAAAAGGAGGATCAGATCTGATTTTATTAATCGACCAAAATAATGCTCAAATGGATAAGGAGATGAAAGGTCTAGAAAATTATGATACAAAATAAGAAGCAAAAGTCACTAATCCCCAATAGAATGAACATGGCCTTCAAAAGACTGAATCACTAAATGGAGGAACTCAAATGGAGCATTTTAAATAGGTGACTTCTAGGAAAAGTAACAGGGTAGTAGGAAAGGCTCTAAAGGTAAGAACAATCTCCTATTACTGTGATAGTATGGAATGTACATGGAATAAATAACCCATCCAAGCTTAATGCCTTAAGGGATTTTGTCCTGGAGCAGCAACCTTAGGTTTTTTGTCTTTTGGAAACTAAAATTAGGGAAATAAATCTGAACAAGCTAGGCCGCTTGGGTAAGAAATGGCAGTTATTATCAAACCACCAAAGCCATGCCTATGGTGGGATTATTATTGCTTATGATGGTGATTTAGTGGAACTAGAAGCCCTTGAAAAAAATTATCAATTTATTCACACTAAGATCTACTTCAAGTTGGAAAACACTAAGGTATTAGCTACTTTTGTATATGGTCTTAACCTTGGATTTCAAAGGACTGAACTTTGGAATTCTATCAGATGATTAAAGGCCTTAAAAAATTCTCCATGGTTAGTGTGTGGAGATTTTAACACCACACTATTCAGATATGAAGTAGAAGGTAATTGTAATTTACACAATTATTCTTCATATATGTATGATTGTATGTAGGAGGTGGAACTTATAGATCTGAAGTCCAAAGGCCATAGATTCACATGGTCTAACAAACAAAGTTCTAATTGGCATATCAAGAAAAAGCTGGATAGGGCTTTGGTAAATGTGGATTGGCTTAATTCCTTCTCAAGAAGTAAAGCAAAATTTCTAGACCCTGGTATTTCTGACCATACCCCTATTAGGATTGTAAAAGGTGGATAACCAAAGCTCTCTATTGAAGCAGAGATCTAGAGTTAACTAGATAAAGGATGGGGATAGATGTTCTAAATTCTTCTTTAATTCAGTGCAAACTAGGAGGAATGTAAATAGAATCACCTCTATAACAACTGAAGATAGAGAAGTAGTGGCTGGATAAAGAAGGATTGGCAAAGGAAGCAGTCTTCTTTTACAAGAAACTTCTAGGAATAGTAGATTCCTCTCCTTTCATAGGAGATGAATTCAAGAAGTTTGTCACAGCAAGAATTCTTGAACATATGGTTTCCTTATTAATTAGGCCTATAACAGACCAAGAAATAGAAAAGGTGGTTTTTTACATGAATGGCTCTAAAGTACCTAGCCCTGATGGTTTGAATGGATTCTTCTATAAAAAAACTTGGAGTACAGAGGGCCGTTGGTAAAGGAGGCAGCTCATGAATTCTTCCAAAAAGGGGTAATGCTAAAGGATATTAGCAAAACATTTCTCTATCTAATCCCTAAAAATTTAAACCCATCCTATTGGAATGAGTTCAGACTTATTTCTTGCACAAACTTTCTCTATAAGATCATTGTAAAGATTTTGACAAATAGGCTAAACGAGGCTCTCTAGTCTCTCATCAATGAAAATTAAGGAGCTTTTATGAAGAATAGTGATATTGGGGACAATATGATAGTCCAGGAGTTAGTGAAAGGGTATAATTGAAGAAAAAGTCCTCAAAACTGTACTATCAAAGTGGACCTATAGAAAGCTTTTGATAGTGTAAAATGGAGTTTTTTGCTACAAACTATGGAGGTCATGGAATTTCCTCATACGTTCTTAAGGTGGATCTAAGAATGCATTACTACTACTTCCTTCGGATTTCTAATAAATGGGAGCCCTATGTAGATGTTCAAAGGAAAAAAGGACTTAGGCAAAGGGATCCTTTGTACCTATTCCTAATTTGCATGGATATTCTTACTCAAATGTTGAAGTACAATTCGTCTAAGGACCTAGGATTTAAATTCCACTCCAAATGTAAGAAGATTTCACTAACAATTTTATGTTTTATAGATGATCTCATACTCTTAAGCAAGGTAAATCTCTATACAGTCTCTCTATTGATAAGCACTCTCAATTCTTTCAAAGAGATATTGGGGTTAAGTATTAATCTTCAAAAGAGTTACTTTATGCTTTCAAAAAGTGCTTCTCACCTATTAAATTCATTGACACTAACTACGGGAATGGAATTAAAGGAACCTCCTTTCCTATATTTGTGAATTCCAATTTCATCTAGGAGACTAAGGTTTTGTGAATTTGTTCCTCTAAATGAAAAAGTTTAGAAAATATTGAGTTCTTGGACAAATAGAGCTCTATCCTGTGAAGGGAAACTTCAACTCTTAAAATCAATTATATCATCAATGCAAACTTACTTTTGTTCCTATCTATTTCTTTCCAAGGGCCTTACTAAAACAATGGAAAGAATGATGAAACAATTCCTATGGGGGAATAGGAATGGAGAGAAAGGGAAAGCAAAAGTCACCTGGAAGAGTATTTGTCAACCTAAAGAAGAGGGGGGATTGGGACTAGAGCCAATCACTAAGAAGAACAAACACTTATGACTAAGAGAATTTGGAGAATCCTAAGTGATAAGCAGTCACTATAGATCCAATGGATCCACATTTACATATTGAAAGATAGGAGCTTTTGGGCTCTAAGACCCAAAGAAAGTTATACTTGGTTCTTTAACCAAATTCTGAAAATGAAGGATGAAGTACAACAGAATATCTCTTATCAAATAGGGAATGGAGAAAGATTTTCCTTATGGTATGATAATTGGATTGGGCAAGGTGCATTATTTCAAAATCAGATGGCAAGAACCCTTCTGCTAAGATGTACTTTTAATACTAAACTCAAAGAAATTATTATAGATGGAAGATGGTCACTATCTATTGATGAAACTAGACTATTGTTTATACCACTTTTTAGAAGCCTTAGAGAAAAGAATACTTATTTATGGAAAGGGATCCCAGTATCAGAAATAACATTAAAGGAAGCTAAAAAATTAAGGGAGGGGACTTTTAATAAAGTGGAATGGTACTCTATGGTTTGGAACAAGGTTATTAGACCTAAAACTCATTTTCTTCTTTAGCTAGCAATATTGAATAGACTCAGCACAATGAATAGGCTACAATTCCTATCCTTCTCATAGATGTGCATCCTTTGTAATCTAAAGGAAGATACTCTAGAGACCATTTTTGTTTAGTTTGATTACTCTAAAGAAATATGAGCAAAATTCTTAAGACTAAGTACTAATGTTCCAATCTTGAAGATTCTTTGTGTAATAATACTGGAGTTACCCCAGTTACTTATGTCAAAATTTGACAGAGAAGTGATTCTAATCTCAGTAGCCACATGCACTCAAGAAATTTGGAGAGAGAGAAACTGCAGAAGATTTTAACAAAAGTCAAAATCCTTTCCTTTTATTATTAAGAAAATTGCTGCTAGCATAAGAGAACAACTAATCACAAATCAGTTAAACTTCTACTGTAGTAAAGGAATAGCTCTCATATGGAGAATTTAAACCTAGCTCCTAATTATTTAGTAATGCTAAACCAGAGTTCTCTATCTACTCTTCCAGCATTCATCATTCAAGATTATCAATGACAAATCATGACTCTAGGAACAAAAACAAGAAAGAGGTGGTAGTGACTCACCTTCAAAGTAGAGAAATACTCCCTTCTCAACCCTCATTATAGTTTCCCCCTGTCAGAAGCTGAAGCTGTGTCACAATGAAATAAAATAGTAGAAATGAGCAAAATATATGGAGATACCTACCTGAGAGAGACTCCCTCAGAATGCATCACGCATTGTTTTAGTTAGCAAGCTTTGGAGAGTACGGGAATAAGGTTAGATTGCCCTAATTGCAAAGAATCGAAAAATTTCCAACGACAAGACTTACCTGAGACAAGCTTCATTGAGTATGGACAAAGATAAAACAAAAGACAGGTATAGCAAAGGCAACACCTTTGCCTGATTTTGCCCTTGCCCATTCCCAATTGAGAAGATTCTAAAACTGTTGAGAAAGAGGGAATTGGTTATACCCTAATTAATCATCGACATATACGGGACTCACTGCAGCATCGTTTTGTTCTATACCTTTTAGTTGTTTGCTTTGTATGCGGTAATTAGTGGATTAGTGTTTTAAGGGTCATTTGGCAAATCCTTTGTTGTCAACCCTGTATTCATTTATATAATTTTTAATTTCTAAAAAAATTCAAGTCAATATTCAACAAGGAAATATAGTATTCACGGACATATTCAACCAATTCAAGATATTAGATAATAAAATGTTATAATAAAGATTGTAACAAGCTTAAAGAAATCAATAAAATCATTAACTCCTTCCCCACAATTAAAGTCGTATATTTTCCTTAATGTACATAATATAAACATGTATAATGAGTGAGAGGGTTGAGTTGGTATTTTCCTTAATATGATAATTTATTGATTTGGATCCATCCAATATGAGACTAACATCCTTGCAAAATATAAAAGAAAATGACAAAAAGAAACAATAGAAATAACTTTAAAAAAATGAAATCATACAATAACACAAAGGCAAGCACAAGATAATATAAAACTAACTCATAAGTTGCCTCCCATGCAATGCTTCTTTAACAGTGGTAGCTTTACATAACCTACAAGTTTGTCATCATCCTAGATCTATGATTGGCCTTTCTTCTACATTTCTCCTCAAAAAGGTTTCATAGCCTATAAATAAGTCACATGATGAAGGATGATCAAAAGGACATAATGTATTAAGTTAGTAAAACTAATTAACTTCAGTAATGCCCTTTTTAATAACAAACTGTTAATAAAAAAGGGATAACTAAACTCCCTAAATCATCAGCTAACCCAAACAATTTGTCTTTGAGGAAGTGGAAACCCTCCACACTTAAGGTCAATGCAAACATTTCACTAGTAGTTTCCATATTTGGTTCCTCTACTAGTTCTTCCTCAACCTCCTTTGTCCTCTCATCATCTTCTTTTTCTTGGACAAAGGCTTCTAGCTCTTCTTCTTCAATTATCTCTTGACACTCATCTACTTTCTCTTCTTGGATGGAGATTTCTTCTTCATCTACGTCCTCCATAATAACTACATTTACCTCCTCAATTTTTTGGAATGCATTGTCATCCATGAAGCCAATAGTCGTCTTCTCTTCAATTTTCTGCATTAATAAGCTCAAATAGTATTCTATGTTATGCTCAAGATATTCAGATGAAGAAACTCTTTCTTCAAATTTACATCAGCTAGCTCTAAGTTCATTATGGTATTCAATTAACTGATCTATATCACTTTCTTTTTCTTCTATAAACTATTTTTGAAATGTCCCTTCATTCATGAAACGAACCTTTGTCTTTTCTTTACTCTTAAATTTGTTTGAGTCAATTTTCATTTTAGTTAGGATTTTTGTTGATTTATCTCTAAGACTTGCTTCCTCTTCTTCTTCCACTTCTTCTTCTACTGGGAGCTCTTTTTGGAATTTCCATTCATTTATGAAGCTAACCCTTGTCTTTTCCTCACTCTGTAATTTGTGTCAATCAATTTTCATTCCAACAACGATTTCCATTAATTTATCTCTAAGCTCGTAGTCATTTTGGAGTGTGATTGCCATTCCATGTTCTTCAACATCCATTTTAGTAACATTAGGCACACCCACTTGTATCTCGTCAAATAATATGTCCACCATTTGGTTCATCTGATTCAACAAATTTTGTATAAAACTCTTTGTTTCTTAATGCTTCATGATTGATTCTTGAATAAAATCAATCATCATATCTTCTAGAGTTAGCTCATTAATTGGAGGTTCTTAGTGTTGTAAGTATTTAGCTAGACTATAATTATTCCATGCAAAGGCATAAGAGTTGCTCCATTTTGAATTATAGTTGTTCTTGTATACTGCACCATGAGGTTAATTATATATGCTAGGTCGCTCCAATCTATAAGTTGGTGCTAGACATTCATGACTGTAGTGATAACTCCTATGAATGTTGTGACATGGAAAAAATATGTGAGAACAACTCACTCTCTTATATGGTGATGTCATAGTTTACGAAGACATATTTTGGCTTCCATAAAATTACTGTTTACTCCTTCCATCCATTACGAGATATGGCCATGACAATGAATCGTAATTCCTTCAATAAACCACAAACTCAAGATCAAATAGAGAAATTCAAAAGATAATTAAATTAATAAGTCACAAATACAATAAGATAAAAAATACAATAAATACAAAAGAAAATTTAAATTTAAAATTAAAGAAAATAAAAACAAAGATAAAACAAAATAAATTAAAATGACTAGAGTAATAGCATTTAGACTTTCCTGACATCAAATTCCTTGGCAACAATGCCAGAAACTTGATTGACTTATTTTGAGTTAATTGATATTGTAATAACCGCAAGTGCATGATGTAGTTGTAGTTAGTACTAACAAGTACGGGTCAATTCCACGGAAACTATGAATACTAGTAATTAATCTTCCCCTATTATCTAGCATAAAGATTTATTTTAGATTTTTAATTAAAATAAAAATACAACTTAAATAATTGAAATAGATTGAGAAATGATAATGAACACAAAGACAATGGAAATAGAAAACTGTTGATATCAGAAATTAGTATCTACGTTTGAATCCTCTAAACCCTTAACAAATTGATATTTTATCATACAATTATTTTGTTGATATATTGGAGCATAGAGCCTATTAATAACTAATCCTAAGGTTTTCAATAGAATTACTGAGGTTAAAGTTTATAGGATTGCCTTACCGATTTGTGAATCCCTTTATTAGGTTTGACCTTAATTTGGAATATTTATGTCATCATATCTTTAAGGTTTCAATCAACTCCATCCAATTAAAATATATCTATTCACCTAGGATTTCTCAATCTCTACATATGAAATCAGATTATGATCTAATGTTTTTTTTATTAGAACATAAATAAAACACACAATCAAATCACAATAATCAATCAAACCAATTGCATTAATTAAATAATCAAATCATATTAAAGTATCACAATATGGTTCATCTAACCTAAATAATAATTAGACGTTTAGTTACATATTATCAAACACGAAATCAAACATAAACTGAAAGAAAAATAAATTGAAAACAATGGGTTCATAATTTTAAATCTCCTTGATTGTCTTCTATTGAATATTCTCATGATTGAGAGGCTTGATCTTGTATTTTGATGGATCTTTTGATGATTTCTTCATGTTTTCTGCTTCTTTAGATCAAAATTGCACCTGAAGAATGAATCCCATATTAGAAATCGCCTCCTCACATATGCTCTTGACTATTACTGACTACCTCCTCTTTCACCTCCCAAAATGTCTCTTTAAAATGAAATTTGGGGTTCTGGGGAGATGACCGGTCTAATATACATAACCAAAAATTACAAGAATTATGAAGATGCATGGACTCAAGGAAGTGCACGGCCAGATTTAAGTTTAGGAAAGCAAATTGAATGTTTAAATACATACTACTTGTTTTACCTATAAATTACTTAAGTTGTAAATTATCTAACCCAATTAGATTGAGCTTGGAAGCAATTTAGAAGTTGTAACTTTTTTGGTTTCATGTTTTTCTTTATTCTAATTTTTAAGATTACGTGTATGACTTAAAAGAATTTGCTAGCATTTAAATGGTGAATTAATAATTTAAGTGTTGATTAAATTAGATAATAATTTTTTATGTTCACGTAAGGAAAATTCATATTTCATGCTTTATGATTAATACTGGCTATCTTGAGTTCTACAATAATTTTTATTGAATTATAAAATGATTTATCATCTTTTTAAATATTGGTTGAATGATTCTTTTTAAAATATGACATAAGTTTATATTGTTAAGTTTTAATGTTGTATCTTATATATATATGGTTAAATAAGACATTACATGAGTGTTGATGATGTTTATATTTTGTTATGAAATTCCTTTCATATAAGCAAATTATTAGGATGCAACTGTCAAAGGTGATAAATTAAAAGTATTATAATAAATAAACTAAATCAGTAAATTAACTTTCTTCGTGAGATCATTTTTCCATATGCTAATTTGTTTAATAAATTGAAATGAAAATAAGGATTTAATTTACATGTGCCTAATGACACGTATTAAACTTTGGTGTTATTGTAGGGGGAAGTTTTATTTTGCTTATTTTATTTATATATTTTTGAATCATAACTAACAGTTCTTTTATTTTTACAAAACAGATAAAGAAGAGAGAAGGTCATTTTTATGAAATTAAGAGACAGAAAAGAAACTAAAGTACAAATCAAATTAGAAAAGGAAGATAAAAGGATAAAAATGGTTGCAGCTACCTTGAAGCAACTTTTAGAACCAAACTTAGAAGATTAACCTTTATACATTGTATTCCCAGTCTTAGAAAAGCCCTTGAAGCTAAATTTAGGTTTTTCAAATTTATTGCCTAAATTTTATAGACATGCAGGTGAGGATCCTCATAGGTATTTAAAAATTTTTTTGGTTGTTTGGTCTACTATAAGACCTTAAGGAATTGATGAAGGAGAAGTGAAATTACATGCTTTTCCATTTTCATTGCATGATTTTGCTAAAGATTGGTTATATTATTTACCTTATAGATTTATAAATATATAGGCGAAATTACATAAATCTTTTATTGAAAAAAATTTCCTGCTAGTAATACATGACCTATTAGGAAAGAAATATGTGGAATTAGACAAAACACGAATGAGTTATTATATGAATATTGGGAAAGATTTAAAAGACTGTGAGCCAGTTGCCCCAATCATTAGATTAGTGACAAATTATTAATACAATATTTTATAAAGGAATTTTACCACTTAATAGAAGCATGATAGACATAGCTAATGGCAAGGAATTGGTAGATAAAACTCCTACATAAGCTACATAACTAATCTCTAACATGGCTAAAAATTCACAAAAATTTGTACTAAAAATGACATTAATCAAGTTAGGAGAGTTAATGAAATATATATGCATGCCATTTAGGATTAACTAAAGGAAAATTCTTAATAAGTAGCTCATTTGACTACTTTAGTATCAAAACTTATTATTGGTGGTATTACCCAAACTTTAGCTTATAGATCACTGATTTTACTCACACTATTGATGCAAGTCCTTATTTGTAGGTTCAAGATATGAATGTTATGGGTAGTTATCCTAGATAAACATAGAGGAAATATGACTCTTTTTCAAAAACATATAATGAGGGTTGGAAAGATCATCCGAACTTTAAATATAGACCTAGGACAAACCCACCTACTTTTATTAGTAACTGAAACAATCCTAGGTCTTCTTTTATACCTAATCACCTCAAAACCAAGCCACTGATCAATCCTTAGAAGATATGGTGAAAACATTAGCTAACCAGATTGGGTAAGTACACACATACAAGGAAGAATATCAAAAGAAGATGAATACATATATACAATACTTAGAGACCTAAATAGGACAAATTTGCACCAGTCTAAGTAATGTAGAAACCTAATTATCTAAGAAATTTCTTACTCAAACCATCATAAGTAATAAAGAAAAAGCTAGCATAATATTGCTTAGGAGTGGAAAAGAATTAAGAGAACCTAAAGAAAGAAAAAGAAAAAGTTGTGAAGTAGAAAAAGAGTTAGAAGTTACACCTAAGTCTAAAAACGAAACTAAGAAAGAAGAAAATAAAGGGACATCAAAAGTAGATACTACTAACAAATTATCAATTGAAAAGTGTTGTCATTTTCCTTACAGGTCAACAAAATTGAGAAAATAGGTAACTGATCAAGAAATTCTTAAAACCTTGAGGAAAGTTGAAGTTAATATTCCTCTTTTAGAAGCAATCAAACAACTTTCGTGGTATACAAAGTTCTTAAAAGACTTATACAGTAACAAGGAGTGTTTCAAGGAAAATGGAAAGGTAAGTATAGGATAAAATGTGTTAGTCATGATTCAAAATAAAATTCCTACAAAATGTAAGGACCCTGGTATGTTTATTATCTCTTATAGGTAGGAAATATTAGTTTTGAAAGGTGTATGCTAGATTTAAAGGCCTTTATAACTGTTATGCCCAAATGTATTTATGAGTCTCTTAAGTTAGGTCCTTTAAGAAAGACAAGGCCGATAGGCCAAATTTATGTCTTGATGGTATACTTAAAGATGTTTTAGTGCAATTTACAAGTTAGTTTTTTCAAATGACTTTTATGTTCTATATATAGGAGAAATGTTTGATCCATCAAAGGAAGTACTGCTACTATTAGGAAGACCCTTTCTTAAAATAGGAAGAACAAAGATAGATTTCCATAAAGGTGACCTTACCATGGCATTCGACAAAGATGTTATTAGGTTTGACATTTTTTATGCTATCTATTACCCTGATAACAATAATTATTTATGCTTTATTGATACTATGGATATTATTAATGAGACTGTATAGATGTTATTTGAGTCTAACATAAGCATAGGTGATGATGCAGAACAATTAAAGGCAATTAAGAGCATCGAGGAAGCAATACAGATAGATAATTCCTTACAGAAGGATCATCAATGTTGGATTAATGTAAATATAATGCCCTAGAAAGCAAGTGTATTTACATATAACTTAATCTTCTTCCAGTTACAGTTTTGTAATGAAAATATTTATTATTAATAAAATAAAAGAGTTTGGTTTTATTTATATAAGCATAATATAACTAGTTATAATGAACCAAGATTCTTTTGTTAATAATAAACATATACATTAAGATGTATAGGAAACAAGTGTATTATTAGAATGTACATTAATTGATTTACAGTTGAATAATCAAGTTGGTCGCTTGATTATGGTTTAGACTGTAGTGTTGCGATTTATCTCTATGTAAGCAAAGGAGTTTACTTTAAGGGAATTATGAGTTTCATATCATAATAGCAGTCAACTATCAATAATGGCACTATTAAATAAATCTAGAATCAAGTATGCTTTCAATAATAAAGTAGGTAGTTACTTTAGTCTTAAAATATACATTTTAGCATTTGCTTATTATAGACCACAATCTTGATGAGTGGTGAACTCATAAGTGTTTTATTATAATTCTTGATATGATTGGAATGGATTTTTACTAAGTATTAATCCAGTTTCAGCATGTTGGAATTTTTAATTGAAACATGTATCAGGGAACATTCACTCAAATAAAGAGTTTATAGTGATATAATCACTTCTAGATGTTTTATAGAGATTGGTGATTAAACTAGCACCAGGAGTTTGATGGACTAGATACCCATCAAGTCTTAACATCAAGATGAGATCTGGTGTGTTAATCACCAAATAGAGTAAAACGGGAGATCTAGAAGGAAAAATCAATATAGGGGCAAAACGCTAATTTTACCCTTTATTGTGCGAATGGTTATAATAAGGCTTATAATGGGGTTTACAATTGGACAACTTATTTGAAATATGTGTTTTCATAATATTTAGTAATTTAAGAGTTCAACTAATTGTCTTTAGTGGAATAACATTTAGTTAATAAGCTAGAATTAATTCTAATGAGAATAAATTAATTATGGGCTTATTGTTGCTTGAATTATCTAAGTCCAATAAGATTCCCCACTTGACTTCAAGGAAGGTTATCAAGCAAAGTAAGAAATATAAATGTAGGTTTTAAAGCCATGATTGAATGTTGGGCTTACACTAATTAATGGTTAATTAGAAGCCTAATGAACATTTAGAAATGGGCTAGACTTTGGTTTAATTTGATTGATTAGATTAATTAAAATAAAGTAAAATTCTTAAAGAAATGGAAGGTGCAATTTAGGTTTTTTTAGGGTTGAATGTGCAACTACACATTTAGCATTGATTGGCCAAATAATGATGGTATTTGTCATTCTTTATCATCATTAAATGGAGTAATGATCTTACCATTAAATGGTTTAATGGTTGTCTTTTAATGATGGCATG
>JANSVA010441091.1:0-17777 GCA_025504915.1 Erythroxylum reticulatum | reverse complement strand
TTTGTAGTGTTGTGTTCAAATTATTTGGGTGTATTTACTGTTCGTGTGTGTACACGGGATAGGTTGTGATAAATACATCGTGCACGTAATTTCTGTCTAGGAGGCCGGGTTTTAAGTGGGACCTTTTGTGACCCCTCCGCCCTTTCCTGAGATTTTACGTAGAATAGTAATACTGTCTTAGGAGTCTGTTTGGCGGTCTTTCCTGGGTATTACTAAATCGGTTCACTTTACTAGTTGTTTACGTTAGAGGGAAAAATTACCCGATTTTTCCAACAACTCCTTATTGGTCACCTCCGTCACCAATGGTGCAACCAGCGAGGCAATTGTGGTTTAAAGTTTGACTATATGAAGAATGGAGCGGAAGCAATGATGAGAGTAATAACATGTAAGGTTTTGAGGTTTGAAGCAATAAAGGAGGAGGGTTTGAGGGTGTTGAAAGTGTAGGGGTTTTTAGGTTATGACTGGATTGTGAACGTAAGGAAGATGAATCTGTGATGGAAGATTATGTAAAGAGTGATGTTGGAAGAAAATAAAACATAATTAGAAATGAGGTCTTGGATGAAAATATTAATGGGGGAGTTAGATGAAAATTTTAGAATTAGTGTCGGGGTTAATAAAGATTGGGAATTTAATTAAGCTACATATAATTATGTTTTATTATAATTAATTTAAATGATTTAAGTTTTATTAATAATTTAAAATAAAATATTTGAGTTCTACACTGTCATTTGATAGTGAAATCCACTTAGTGATTAAAAAATATAAATATATGTTATGTCAATAATAATATAATAGTTGAATAATGAAAATTGAAAACATTAGGATCAAATTGACCACTTCTAAAGGTTAATGTTTAACTTATATTTTGATAAAAATGTTAGGGTTCGAAATACACTTTTGACCTATAATCAAACTTATACCAAGTTAGTATATATATAGATTATAACAAATTAAAATAAATAAGTTTTAAATTTAAATTTTAAAACAAGGTAACTAAATAATTATTGGATTAAATTGAATTTGTTAAGAAAGCATACACTATTAATGTGCTTTTTTTTGTTTTTGTGTGCTCTTCTAAGGAATAGAGAGAAAGAGAGCGAAAATCTTTGTAACTTTGTTCTTTTTCTATTATGTTTAGAGGTGTGAATTTATGGCAGCTCATTTTGATTATGTGGGTTTGATTTTGGCATATACGACTATGGATTTTAATTTATTCCTCAACTAATTCTATTACTTTTGTTTGCGCTCTTTATGGTTACTCTCAGTTTCCATATTCGTTAGGTAGAATACAAGTTGAATCTCTCATTCTCTACTAGTATGATGGATTTGAAGTCCAAAATGTAAATACCTTTTTTGTTCTTGTCCTCTTTGGTTAAGCTCATGAGATGATTGGTTTAGATACCAAGAAGAAGTTTTGGGATTTTAATTGTTCTAGAACTTCTTTTGGTGTTAAGTATTTTGAGGTTTTCACATAAAGAGATTATTCTACCTTTTCTTGTTCTTGAAAGTTTAGAGGAGATCGCACTTGGTACTAATGTTGTGAATACTATATTAAAATTGGTGCCAATTTTAGTTTTGGTATAGTACAGTACTAGAATTGGTAAATCCTAAATATCATCTTGAATAATTTTTTAAAATTATAAAATAATCTTTTAATTTTATAAAATCACAAACGCATCGTCCAATTTATTTTGCTATATAATTTTTAACTTTAAAACTTATTTTAAAAAATCATGATAACATAAATTGATATAACGACTCTCTTTATCTTTATTATAATTAATTTTAACATATTTCTTATATAGATAAATATCATTCATATTTAGTATCTAAAAAATCCAGAATTAATATAACAAAAAGATTGCTTAATTCTTATGCAATTGTAAAACTAAAAATAGTATAAAGTAAATGAAATATTACAATATATTATAATGTAACATTATGTAATAAAAACAATATAGGTTTATATCAATAAGAGCTCATGCCCAGGAACCAAATAAAGCATAAATGAAACTTGAAATAAAAACATTTATAATTTATAAGTATTGTATTTATATTGCATATATAAAATTTAACACAGACACAGACACACACACACACATAGACATATATATCAAATAAAAGTAAAAGTAAAAGTAAAGAAAAAATAAAAAACCTTAAAAATTCATTCCATAATATATTTGTTTATATCATATTGAACTCAATTTTTATTTAATACAAAGCCTTCATCATTAAGGCAATGTCTTATAATCACCATCATTTAAGCTTAATGTACCAAATGACATGTCGATATTTTTCTCATCCAAGATCATTTTTCAAGTTATTCTCTTTTATGAGATTTGATTCCTCTTAAACCTAATCCACTAAGAGATTGCTAGTACATTTCCAAATGTGAGGATAAAATAAATTCTTATCATTTATGAAATCCCTCCTTATCAAATTCATAGCCCATGTACGATTATAGATACAGTTAAGCACTTTTCTCACTTTTAGCATAATTTCATCAATGATATGAAAGTGTTTATTATCTCTTATATTTTTTAGTATTTGATTAATATCATATGTAACACAAATAATCTAATAGAAAGTATTATATCTACTTTTTAACCTCCTCTTAGAGTAGCATCATTGTCAATGATTAATTATATAATATTTTCAAGATAATTTTGTTAACAACTTCGTTAAATATCTCCAATAAAGTATCAACATTTCTTAATAAGACCTAATCCATCAATTGAATTAAAATACATTCTCCTTAGCAGAATATACTAAATAATTCATACTGGGCTCATGTTTCGTATTTATCTAACTATTACACATAATTGAATACCCATAAGTTTTTAACTCCAAATTTTTACTCAAATAACTTTTTATTTTACTAACAAAGTTGTTCAAAAGATTATCTTATATATACACACTTGTATGTACGTATATATGCATATGTGTGTGTGTGTGTGTGACTGTTTCATTGGATGGTGATGTAATACCTATTGAAAGTTGAAATTCAAGACTTGTTCATAGAGTAAAAAATTTAGGCACTTGTCTTTTGTTTTTTCTTATATTAGTTATAGTAATTTGGTATTCTTGTGTAAGAATACCAAATTTAGTATTGCCAATATCATCTCCACTAATGCAAAATGAAAATTTGCTTTCAATAATTCTTTTTCATCTTTCTTTCTCATTCTAATACTCTTCAAGTAACGTTTTTATCTACCATTTTACATTATGACTAACTTTTTTGCAAGGTTTCACACAACATGACTTGATCTCAACTCAATGTTTAATTAACTTAATGATTCTCTCACCTTTTAAATGTTTATTACAACATAAACATATAATATGGTTCTTCATACTAGAAACGAATCTTATATGAGCTTAAGCTAGATCATCGAATCTTCCTAAAGAGATTGACTTATCAAGAGTACTTAAAATTTCCTCAATTTTTATGTAAAAATAAATACATATATATGTAAAAAATAAAATAATAACTTTATATCAAAATGAAGTTTTTGAATATGAATGTAAATTTATTTAAAGCACATTGATCATAGTTACAAACAAATATCCACTATAATGGAAAAATTGTTCTTCCTACTTAGTTTTAGTATCAAATGCAACATTTTAGATAATTATTATATACTGAAATTTCATTTATATAAGGTAGAAAATCATAAAAAGGATACTAAAAAACAAGATTCAATTTACTTTAGAAGGCGTAATGAATTAATGTTGGCCCCCAATTTTTTTTCTTGATGAATAAGTATGATTTAAATAATTTTGAGGTTTTGATAGATTAATCATTTTGAAATTATTTTAATTCTATCAAAGTTAGTATGATTTATTGCATGGGTTAATGGAATTAAAGTGTTAAGGTTATAAGAATGTTTAAGGGTGTTTTTGGCAAGACACTTAAGGGTAGAAATGGAAGAAGAAATGTTGTCTTGTTCTTTTGAGAAGGGAAAACGTGAATTGAGAGAGAGGAACAAAACTAGAAGAGAGAAAGAAGAGAGTTTCGGTGGAGATGAGAGAAAAGAAGGAAAGATAGTTAAGGTTTCATCATTTCTTAGTTTTAAGGGAGATTTTGAGGTTGTTCAAGAAGGGAAAAATGTAGAGGAAGAGAAGAGATTCCATTTGAGCCAAAGATCTCTTCATTTGGTGAAGAATAAACGAAATCAAGAAAGCCAAAAGAAGCAAGAGGAGAGACATTTTGAGCACGTCTTTAAGCAAGGAAATCAAGTGGGTATATGTTTATAATAAAGTAAATAAGCCACTAATGTTTTCTTTAAATCAAAGAAGTTTAATGATTTCAATTGCATCATAAGTGTTGCATTTATTGCTTTTGGATGATTTGAGAAATTGCAATATGTTGTTATATAAATTGTGTGATGATTTATGAAAAGACTTTGAAAGTGATTCTTTGGAAAGATAACATGTTTATGAAATCATGTTTTTGAAATATCTCATGTTTATGAAAAATCAAGTTTCGGAAAAGTGCCATTTTGGGCGATATGCTCGTAAGATGTGAAATGCATGATTAAGTGGGTTTGTGATAGTCCCCTAAGTTAAGTCAAGTGCATTTTGACTAAAGGCTTCTCCCGCTTGCTTGCTAGTGGCATGGAGCTCTTTTATGGACTCCCATAAGTTCACGGCTACGCAAAACCATTATTGGGATTGTGTTAGTATGTTCTATTCACGGCGACACAGGGCCCCTATGGGAAATGTGTGGTATGTTTTGTTTTGGATCCACCCAAACCATTCTAATATGCTTATGTGTTTATGTTATGTTAACAAGTTTAATGCATTTATGTTTTGTAATTCGTGAACTTTGGTTAAGGATTTGAGAATGATACAATTTATGATTTCAATTTGAATTTTGTATTGAAAAATGAACATTTCAAAGGTTTTTTCTTATTTTTTTGGTTATAAATTGTTACCCACGAGCTTTCAATCTCACCCTTTTCGTCCCATCTTCAGGTGAAGAAAATAAGATCGAGTAACCAAGAGTTGAGGAATCATACTACTTTTGCAATGTTTTTGTAAATTAAGTTAGCTTTTGTAAAAGCAAGATTTTAGAAGCATTTCGAGAATTATTGGGTTTTACATCTTTTGTATTTTTTATTTTGATACCGAAGATGTAATATGGCTTGGAATGCCATTAAAGCTTTGTAGATTCTTATTATTGTTATAAATGAAATATGAATTGTGTATGGATGATGTTGAGTTGGAATTAGGCATATCTAAAGAAGTTATCAACTTGAGTTTCTAATTTTGAACATGAATTGTTGATATATACACACACACACATAAGTGAGGTTTTATGGAAAAGAAAGATAGGAATTATGAACGAAGAGAGGTAGTTGAACGTGATGAGCCAAATAAGTTGAGATTTGAAAGTTTAATGAAGTCAATTTGGTAGTGGAATGGTTATGCTTATGACATTATAAGTTTGTACAGTGCAAATTTTAAGTCTTCCATAGGGATCAAATTTGTGTTTTGACTTTAGTGGAAAATCTGGACTAATTTAGGTTGAATTAGACAAAGTTATCTCTAGAAAGTTGTAGTTTATCCTTTTAGCTTTCCAATGATATATAGTATGAAATTTTTGGACATTGGAGTCGAAAGTTACGATCATTATAAGTGGAGGGGATTTAGAGAGTGGAGTTAGCGATTTAGAACTTTTGGCGATGTGAGTAAGATCCAGTAGAAATACAATCGTCTGGCGCATTTTAGACTGAACCGTCTAATGTACTGTAGACTGAATCATCTGATGCACTGTAGATTGAATCATCTGATCCAATTTTGACCCTTTACATGATAGAACCTATCTTCAAGATCTTTACAAAAGTTGTAGACCTAGAAGTACTATTTCAAACCGTCTAAGAATAACCTTGATCTGATGTCTCTAGAGAAAGTTATGTCAATTGTCCCAAATTATGTCCTATACTGAAGCTTATCGTCTGACCTTTTGTTTGGGATCATCTGACCCTATCGTCTGGTTCAATTTTGACCATCTAGATGAAAAAATCTATCTTCAAGGTATTCATAAAAGTTAAAGATATATAAGTTCTCTTTCAAATCTCTAAGAATAACCTTGATTCGATGTCTCTAGAGAAAGTTATGTCAATTTTCCCAAATTATGTCTTATACTGAAGCTTATCGTCTGACCTTTCGTTTGGGATCGTTTGACCTTATCGTCTAGTTCAATTTTGACCATCTAGATGACAAAATGTATCTTCAAGGTCTTCATGAAAGTTGTATATATATAAGTTATCTTTCAAATCGTCTAAGAATAAACTTGATCCAATATCGTTAGAGAAAGTTATGCTAATTGTCCCAAATTAGGTCTTAGAATAAAGCCTATTGTCTGACCTTTCATCTAGGATCATCTTACCTTATTGTCCGGTTCAATGTTGACCCTTTAGATGACATAATATATCTTCAGGGGCTTCATCAAGTTGTAGATCTATAAGTCCTATTTCAAACCATCTAAGAATAACCTTGATCTAATATCTCTAGAGAAAGTTATTCTAATTGTCCCAAATTAGGTCTTAGACTAAAACCTATCATCTGACCTTTCATCTGGGATCGTCTTACCCTATCGTCTGGTCTAAGTTTGACCCTTTAGATGATAGAATATATCTTCAAGGTCCCATGAAATTTGTATATCTATAAGTGTTGTTTCAAACCATCAAAGAATGACCTTGATATGATGTCTCTAGAGAAAGTTATGCCAATTGTCCCAAATTAGGTCTTAGACTGAAGCCTATCATTAACCTTTCATCTGGGATCATCTGACCCTATTGTCTGACCTTTCGTCTGGGATCATCTGACCTTATCTTCTAGTTCAATTTTGACGCTCTAGGTGATAGAATATATCTTTGAGGTCTTCATGAAAGTTATAGATCTAGAAGTTCTCTTTTAAACTGTATAAGAATGAGCTTAATTCAATATCTCTAGTAAAAGTTATGCTAATCATCCCAAAATAGGTTCAATATGATTGAGGACAAAACCATGTTTGATTATTTTGTCCATAACTGTATCATTCGAACTCTACATGAGTTCATTCTTATTTCTGAATAAACTAGAGTTATATAGCTACAAATGATTTGAAGGAATCAAATTCTTAAGGTCCTTACGGCTTTCAATTTCTAGATGGAAGTTAGGTATAGTGTAATATTTCAGTAATATCAGTCTGAAAATGTTTGGGCCTTAACTTTCAAAATTTCTAAACCAAATTGAACGATTTTGACTTCATTAGAAACTTAAGACAAAGGGGGAACAAATGCTCTGAAGAAGTCAAATTTGTAATTCCAGTTTGAGGTTTCCTAAAATCTGTTCTAAAATAGGAGAAATGAGTTTATTTTTGATATTTGACTGGTGTGGGCATGCCACCCTTGTGGGATGATGGAGGGTTCTTTGAAATGACCCTATAAGGTACATACACCCAAGTCTTATGATATTTTGCAAGAGTTGGGTTCTAGATTCGGGGCCCAATAGTTATTGTATCAGAGCCCAGAATTAGGATCTTACATGGGCAACTTTTCGGATATGTGTAAATCGCAAGAGCGATTGTTAAGAGTTCGGGCTAATAGAATTAGTGAGAAGAATAATGATGTGTCAGAATGTGAGAAAATGAAAAGTTTGTGGATGTTTAGAAATAAGGAATATTACATAGCCCGATATGTTAAGCATAGATTCAGTATTTGTGATTATGATAGAGAATACGGTGATGAAATTTTGTTATGGATATGTACTTGAATCTATATGGATTTGAAAATATTTTCATGAATTGACTGAGAAGAAATAGAGACATAGGTGGAAATGAACAGATATAAAGTGTTCAAGTAAAGTGGTATTGAAAGGTTGAACTTGGAAGTTAGAATGATTGTTTAATTGTTGTGATAAGAGTTATGATCCGGTATAAGAAGATATTAGTAGAATTGAGATTGTTGATGATGTTACAATGAGTAATGAATTCAAAGATAAAGAGAAAAAAATCATCTAGGATCAATGGAGATCAAATTATCAATTGTGTAAGATATAAAGTAATGAATTGTTAGAGATAAATATTTGGACAAAATGGGATGAATTTTGATGATACCCACATAAGCATATACGACAATAATTATGTTTACTACTTCATTAAGTTTTGGTAATTAGAATGTTATGACCTTGCAAGAACGATAGAAATTGGTCTTCTTGAGGTATTAAGAATGGTTGATAATGTGATGATGATGACAGATGATTGATAAAGATTTCATGAATATTATAGATGATAGTGACAAGAAATCTTCTTTCGAAGAAAAATTTCATTGAATCAGATTAAGCAAATTAGATAGTTTATCTTAAAGATGATTAATGAAAGAACAAAAGAGAAATAAATATGTAATGATTCAAAAGTGAGTATTGGAATCTTATTTCTGACAGAGACACAAGCATGAAATGTAGAATATACTACTGAGAATATATGTATTTTTAATTGGTATAAAGTATCCAACTATATGAGTGGATTCCTGAATATGAGGAGACATTAATTACTAATATGAGGAGTATATAGGTCCATGGGAGATACAAATTTGACCTAGTGAATGTATTATAAACACTAGAAGTTAAGATTGAAAATAAATTAAAATGTGTGGAGAAATTAATATGAATGAGCAGATAGTAGAATAATTCAATATGAAATCAGAGGAAATCGAATGAATTGAGAAAATCATTCAAGAAAAGAAGTTAATTGAGAAATTGAAAATAACGTGAGACAATATTACCTTATTGAGGAATTATCTATTTAAGGAATTATGAGAACTAATCATGGACATATGGAGCTTTGGAAATATTTGTTCAAGTTAACAAATGCCCCGAAAGTATTATGGTATTAAAGACTTGAGCGATCCAAGCAAAATTTAATGATATATATTAAAGGTATTCGAAAAGTTGAGAAGAATAGTTGAATACTTGAAGAAAAACATATAAATCATATGAGTAATGAAAGTAAAGAGAAATTTAGAATAATGATAACACCGATATTAATTATATCATCTAGATTTGGAGATTTTATAGTATACAATGATGTTGTATGCGAGATTTGGATAAAATCCAATGCAACATGATGAAGTGATTTGATATGCATGGAGACAATTGAAACTTCATGGGATGATTATTTGATACATGAATTGAAACTTGCTAAAATAATGATTGTTTGAAAGTTGGAGACATTATATGTATAGGAACATCTTGGATATATATATACATATACATATTACTAAAGTTTAAGGTAATTATTGAGTTGAGAGAATTGAATATGAGACTGAGACAATTGGTATAAGTACTGAAAGACTATGATTGTACAAATAAATATTTCCCAGTAAAGTTAGTGTAGTATCTAATGCATTAAGCAGAAATGCTAATAATACTAAAGCATAAATTTAGATATTGAGGTTATCAGATCTAGTGATGTGGAGTTAAATTTTGGGCAAATCAAAGTATTATATGTTATGGAATTGAAGATCAGTTTCACATGAAATGATTAACCAAGTCCAAATTAAGGATTCAGAAATTGGGAATCTTACTAAGAAATCGAAAGTGAATACGAATTTTGAGTTCAAATAAGAAAAATGATACTTTATGATTGAAATAAGAAGTATGTGTAATCGATAAAGGTAATAGAGCAAAGAGGTTGTTAGAAAAGTACAAATGGTAATGTAAGTTATACATCCTAGTAGTGATACGTCGGAACATTATTTAGTGGCTAAGAATGTAGAATCAAGTGATTGAATGTTTGAATTGCCAACAGTCTTAACTATTAGAGATATGTTAGGCTTATAGTTTGGAGTTCATAGAAACATGAGATCAATGTATAGTTCAATTTGACTTCAAGCATCACAATCATTATCATAGTGATTTCATTAGAATACTGTATGAGAAGTTAGATGACAGAAAGAGTCATTTGCTCTTGCATTATGATGATTAAGGCCTAAAAATGGTTGAAGGCTAGAATTGATTCAGAGGTTGCTGATAAGTGAAATTGATCTGTATTAGAAATTAAGTGATTCAAGAAAGATGAGTGAATTAGGTGGATCAACGACAAAGGTATGGAATATAGTAAGATAGACATAAGAGTTAAATGTACTGACACTATAGAGATGTGAACTATGAATCGAAGAATGAAATGTTTCTAAGAGTATCACCGTGCCAAGGTGTGCTTAGGTTAGGAAAAAGGATTAGCTAAGCCCCACATGAATTGGCCTGTACGAAATAATTATGAGAAGTGCTATTGATGAAAGATGTATTAGATTTGTAATGTGATATATGTGAGTATGTTAAGAAATATTGATATGATATGATATGATATTGTTGTTATCGACACAGGAAGTGGAAAATTGTGAGTAATCTGAAATATATTGAGAGAACAGTTAAGATAGTGTGATATCTGAATAAGTCATTGAAGGATTGATTGAATCTGTTAACTAGGGTCATTTGGAAGAAATTATTTGAGTGATGAAGTTAAATAGAAAACGGAGGAGCATAAGAGGAGGAGACATACCCCTGCCCCTAGATTAGTCAGGTAAGAATTTCGATGATGGCATTCTTTTAAAAGGTGGAGAAATGTTGGCCCCTAAATTTTTTTCTTGGTGAATAAGCATGATTGAAATAATTTTGAGGTTTTGATAGATTAATCATTTTGAAATTATTTTAATTCTTTCAAAGTTAGTAGGATTTATTGCATGGGTTAATGGAATTAAATTGTTAAGGTTATAAGAATGTTCAAGTGTGTTTTTGGCAAGACACTTAAGGTTAAAAGAACATAAGCCTATAAGGAAGGGTAAAATGGACCTTTTGGACTCATTAAGGGTAGAAATGGAAGAAGAAATGTTGTCTTGTTCTTTTAAGAAGGGGAAAACATGAATTGAGAGAGAAGAACAGAACTAGAAAAGAGAAAGAAGAGAGTTTCGGTGGAGAGGAGAGAAAAGAAGGAAAGATAGTTAGGGTTTCATCATTTCTTGGTTTTAAGGGAGATTTTGAGGTTGTTCAAGAAGGGAAAAATGTAGAGGTAGAGAAGAGCTTCCATTTGAGCTAAAGATCTCTTCATTTGATGAAGAATCAAAGAAATCAAGAAAGGCAAGAGAAGCAAGAGGAGAGGCATTTTGAGCAAGTCTTTAAGCAAGGAAATCAAGTGGGTACATGTTTATAATAGAGTAAATAAGTGACTAATGTTTTCTTTGAACCAAAGAAGTTTAATGATTTCAATTCCATCATAAGTGTTGCATTTATTGCTTTTGAATGATTTGAGAAATTGTCATATGTTGTTATATGAATTGTGTGATGATTTATGAAAAGACTTTGAAAGTGATTCTTTGGAAAGATAACATGTTTATGAAATTATGTTTTCGAAATATCTCATGTTTGTGAAAATCAAGTTTCAAAAAAGTGCCATTTTGGGCGATATGTTTACAAGATGTGAAATGCATGATTATGTGGGTTTATGGTGGTCCCCTAAGTTACGTCAAGTGCACTTTGATTAAAGGCTTCTCCCGCCTACCCGATAGTGGCATGGAGCTCCTTCATAGACTCCCATAAATTCACGACAATGCAAAACCATTATATGGGATTGCATTAGTATGTTCTGTTCACGGCTACACAGGACCCTTATGGGAAATGTGTAGTACGTTCTGTTTTGGATCCACCCAAACCATTCTGATATGCTTATGTGCCTATGTTATGTTAACAAGTTTGATGCATTCATGTTTTGTAATTCGTGAGCTTTGGTTAAGGATTTGAGAACGATACAATTTATGATTTCAATTTGAATTTTTTATTGACAAATGAACATTTCAAACGTTTTACTTATATTTTTGTTATAAACTATTACCCGCGAGTTTTTAAGCTTACCCCCCTTTTTATCCCATCTTCAGGTGAAGAAAATAAGATCGAGTAACCAAGAGTCGAGGAATCATACTACTTTTGCAATGTTTTTGTAAATTAAGTTAGCTTTTATAAAAGCAAGAATTTAGAAGCATTTAGAGAATTATTGGGTTTGGCATCTTTTGTATTTTAGATTTTGATATCTAAGATATAATGTGGCTTAGAATGCCATTAAAGCTTTGTAGATTCTTATTATTGTTGTAAATTAAATATGAATCGTATATGGTTGATGTTGAGATGGAATTAGGCATATCTAAAGAAGTTATCAACTTGAGTTGATGATTTTGAACATGAATTGTTGACATATATATATAAGTGAGACGTTATGGAAACGAAAGATAGGAATTATGAACAGTGAGAGGTAGTTGAACGTGATGAGCCAAATGAGTTAAGATTTGAGCGTTAATGAAGTCAATTTGGTAGTGCAATGGTTATGCTCAGGACATTCCAAGTTTGTAAAGTGTAAACTTCAAGTGTTCCATAGGGATAAAATTTGTGTTTTGACTTTAGGGAAAAATCTGGACTAATCTAGGTTGAATTAGACAAAGTTGTCTATATAAAGTTGTAGCTTATCATTCTAGCTTTTCAATGATATATAGTATGAAATTTTTAGACGTCGGAGTTGAAAGTTATGATCGTTATAAGTGGAGAGGCTTTGGAGAGTGGATTTAGTAATTTAGAACTTTTGTTGATGTGAGGAAGACCCAACAGAAATACAATTATCTTATGCATCTTAGATTGAATCGTCTGATGCACTGTAGGCTGAATTGTCGGATGCTATAGACTAAATCGTCTGACCCATCGTCTATTCTAATTTTGACACTCTAGATGATAGAATCTATCTTCAAAGTCTTCATGAAAGTTGTAGATCCAAAAGTCCTATTTCAAACCATATAGAAATCAATTTGATCTGATGTCTCCAGAGAAAGTTATTCTAATTGTCCCAAATAAGGTCTTAGATTAAAGCCTATTGTCTGACCTTTCGTCTAGGATCGTCTGACTTTTCCGTCTAATTCAATTTTGACCCTTTTGATGATAGAATCTATCTTTAAAGTCTTTTGAAAGTTGTATATCTATAAGTCCTCTTTCAAACTATAGAAGAATGACCTCTAATATCTCTAGAGAAAGTTATGTTAATTGTCCCAAATTAGGTCTTAGACTGAAGCCTATCATCTGACCTTTTGTCTGGGATTGTCTAACCCTATCGTCTGATTCAATTGTGACCCTTTAGATGATAGAATTCATCTTCAAAATCTTTATAAAATTTTTCTATATATAAGTCCTCTTTTAAACCATGTAAGAATGACCTTAATCCGATATCTCTAGAGAAAGTTATGCTAATTGTCCCAAATTAGGACTTAGATTAAAGCCTATCGTCAGACCTTTCGTCTGGGATCATCTTAACCTATTGTTCGGTTCAATTTTGACCCTCTAGATGATAGAATCTATCTTTAAGGTATCATGAAAGTTGTAGATCTATAAGTCCTGTTTCAAACTGTCTAAGAATGACCTTTGATCCGATATCTTTAGTGAAAGTTATGCCAATTGTCCCAAATTAGGTCTTAAACTGAAGCCTATCGTTTGACCTTTTGTCTAGGATCATCTTACCCTATCGTCCAGTTCAATTTTGACTCCCTAGATGACATAATCTATCTTTAAGGTCTCATGAAAGTTGTAGATCTATAAGTCCTCTTTCAAACCGTCTAAGAATGACCTTGATTTAATATCTCTAGAGAAAGTTATGCCAATTGTCCTAAATTAGGTCTTAGATTGAAGCCTATCTTCTGACCTTTGGTCTGGGATCATCTTATCCTATTGTCCAATTCAATATTGACCCTCTAGATGACAGATTCAAGGTTTTCATGAAAGTTGTATATTTATAAGTCCATTTTCAAACCGTCTAAAAATGTCCTTGATCCGATGTCTCTAGAGAAAGTTATGCCAATTGTCCCAAATTAGGTCTTAGACTGAAACCTATCATTTGACCTTTCGTCTAGGATCATTTGAACCTATTGTCTTGTTCAATTTTAACCCTCTAGATGATAGAATCTATTCCACAATCTTCATAAAATTTGTAGATCTAGAAGTCCTCTTTCAGACCGTCCAAGAATGACCTTAATACGATATCTCTAGTGAAAGTTATGTCAATCATCCCAAAATAGGTTCAATATGATTGAGGACAAAACCATGTTTGATTCTTTTTATCATAACTGCATCATCTGACCTTCAAATGAGATGATTCTTATTTTTAAATAAACTAGAGACATAGAGCTACAAATGATCTGAAGGAATCAAATTCTAATTAAGTCTTTAAGACTTTCAATTTCTTGATGGAATTTGGGTATAGTGTACTATTTCAGTAATAACGGTCTGAAAATGTTTGGGCCCTAACTTTCAAAATTTTTGAACTAAATTGAACAATTTTGGTGTCATTAGAAACTTAAGAAAAAATGGGGAACAAATGCTCTAAAGAAGTCAAATTTGTAATTCCGGTTTGAGGTTGCCCAAAATATGTTCTGAAATAGGAGAAATGAGTTTGTTTTTTATATTTGACTGGTGTGGGCACGCCACCCTTGTGGGATGATGGCCAATGAGGGTTTTTTGAAATAACCCTACAAAGGACATACACCCAAGTCTTATAATATTCCGCAAGAGTTGGGTTCCGGATTCGGGGCCCAACAATTAAAAACAAGTCAAATGACTTCCAACAGAAAGTATTCTATTATCAAAAGTGATACTTTACAAGTACAAAATGTGATATTTAAATCAACTCAAATGCATTACAAGGTAGATTAGCCAGAACCTGGAAAGCACTATAAGAATTTTCATAATGCATGGGCAACATATGGAAACCAACTTAAGTTGTATCAAGTAGAGAATACAAATTTTAAGATGTTTTCTGTAAATGAATTCAAATACCTACTTAAAAATAATCCTTATGCCTTTATAAAGTTTTTTTTTCTCATTTATTGATAAATTTAGTAAATTAGTGTAAATTTTTTCTTTATACTTTGTATACTAATTCACATGAACCTTTTCTAGACCAATTGGGATTTACTAAAAGATGATAACTTAAATGGTTCCCCAACCTTAGATAAGCTTGATAACATAAAGTAAAGCCAAAACCAAAAAGTAAAATAACCTATTTATTATGAATTTTTCTTAAACGAGATTAGATTTAAAGCTAGTAATTGATAAATTAAAACTTAAATACGAAACAAATTATACTTGTCGAAAAATGCCAAGCAGATGGATATGATCCTTATGATCACATCTTCAAACGTAATGGAAAGTTATTTTACATAATTATAAAAAAAATAAAGATGTTGAACCATTAAAAGAATTAAAATATTTAAGTGTTGCAAAATTGATAAAGAAACATTTTATTACACTCTTTAATATGAATGCCAAAACCACTAAAGAATAAAGAAAAATATTTATATTAAATAAAAATATAATAGTAATAACATTAGGTAACAAAACAAGTAGCCTATATATAGGTGAAACCATAAATCTTCTATCACCTCTAGAAATTGAAGGCTAGATGGAAAATGTGAAAGTAAACAAAAAAAAGACATTGAATCCATTCAAAAACACAAATTTGAAAGTAAATACATATTTCTAAAATTAAGAAGGATTTAATTCCATTAGAAATGGAATTTGGATGGATCTATTTGTAAACATTATCAAATCAACCAAAGAGTATGAGAACTAATTATACATCATTATGTATACTAAAATTTCAATAATAAAAAGCACATATAAAGGAAGGGTTAGGGATGAAAACACGCTAGCAAGTTGGCATCAAAATGATGATCAGTAGCCAGCAAACAAGTTGGTAGTGGGTAACAAGCTAGCATGGTGACAATGACAATAAGGAGAGGAGAGTTTTATGAAAATGTTGGGTCCCATTTTTGAAACCCAACTCTTGCTCAAATAACATACAGGTTGGGCACTATTTCTGGAACCCAACTCTTGTAAAATCATAATCACCGAACTTATTCCAATGAAGTCTCCTTAACCATCATCGATTCCTCTTCTTGCTCTAATACCACCGATGTTGGACCTTGATTCTGGAGCCCAAACATTCAGAGTCATAAAATGTGTACGTGTGCTTGATACCATACATGGTTGTTCCCATTTAACCCTCATTATTCATCCTCGGTTCATCCTCATTTCTAATACCATAGCATCGGGCCCTATCTTCCAAATCTTTCTTATACTGAAGCAAACATTCTATACTCAACTTCCATCCAGATATTGAACATCTTAGAGGATAGGTTAAAAATTCTATTCCTCTAGATCGTTTGATAGCTCCATGTCTCTAGTTTATCTAGAAATAGGATTCACCTCATTTGGAGGCCGGATAATGAAGTTATGGCTGAAAGAATCAAACAAAGTTTTGATCGCAATCATATTGCACCTATCTTGGGACAAAAGGCATAACTTGGGATAGGGTTTTCAGATCAAGGTCATTCTTAGAGGGTTCAAAAGAGAACTTCAAGATCTGCAACTTTTATGAAGGCCTTGAAGATAGTTTCTATCGCCTGAAGGGTCAAAAATGAACCAGACGATAGTGTCAAACGACTAATGTACAGAAGGAGAAGTTTAGGTCACATAGGCAGAAAGTAGACGAAGCAAAAAGCAGACGAAACAGAAAGTAGACAAAGCAGAAAGCAGACGAAGCGGAAAGCAAACAAAAAAAAAGGGCAGATAAAGCAAAAAGTAGACGAAGCAAAAAGTAGACGAAATAGAAAACAGACGAAGCAAAGCGGACGAAACAAAAGACAGACGAATTAGAAAGCAAGCGAAGTGAAAAGCAGATGAAGCAAAGCAGGCAAAACAAAGCAGATGAAGCAGAAAGCAGACGAAGTGGAAAGTAGACGAAGTGAAAAGCAAACGAAGTGAAAAGGAAAGACGAAGCAAAAAGCATACGAAACAAAGTAGACAAAGTAAAGCAGACGAATCGAAAAGTAGCCGAAGCCAAGTAGACGAAGCAGAAGGCAGACAAAGCAGAAAGGGCAGACGAAACAAAATACAAGTGAAGCAAAAGATAGACGAAACCTGAGTCAACTTAAGATGAAGTAAAGTCAACTTAAGACGATGCAACTCTTAAGACGAAGCGGAGTCAACTTAAGACGAAGCAAAGTCAGCTTAAGAGGATGCAACTCTTAAGACAAAGTTGAGTTAGCTTAAGACGAAGCAAAGTCAACTTAAGACGATGCAACTCTTAAGATGAAGATGAGTCAACTTAAGACGAAGCAAAGTCAACTTAAGATGATGCAACTCTTAAGATGAAGCGTCTTTACAAACGATACAACTTTATAGACGATATGACGTCATCACAAACAATGCATCTTTATAAACGATGCATCTTTACAGACGATGCATCCCTATAGATGTAATGATGTCTTCACAAATGATGTGACGTCTTTACAGATGATACATCTTTACAATCGATGCATTCCTACAGATGTAATGACTTCATCACAGACGATATGACGTCATCGCAGACGATACAACTTTACAAACGATACATCTTTATCCTCCTAAGCATTTCCCGTTCAAAAGCTAAAAGAAAGACCTACAATTTTCTAGAAGACAATTTGGTCTAGTTTAGCCTAGATCAATCGAGATTTTTCCCTTAAGTCATAACACAAATTTTATCCTATGGAAGGCTTGTAATTTTGCACGATGCAACCTTGACATGTCCTGAACACAACCATTCAACTACCCATTTGACTTCATGAAACTCTTAAATCTTAACTCATTTGTCTCATCAAATACAACTACATTTGATCAATCATAATTCCTACCTTTCCTTTCCATAAATCTCACTTAGGCGTACGTATGTG
>JANSVA010441082.1:0-17778 GCA_025504915.1 Erythroxylum reticulatum | reverse complement strand
AGAGTTCTGGTTGGATGCTTATAACAATTTGAAGTTGTATAAGGAGCATATGAAGAAGTTACATGACAAGAAGATCCTCCATCAAGACTTTAAGGTAGGCGATCAGGTATTGATCTATAACTCCTATCTTCATCTTTTTCCAGGGAAGCTTAAGTCAAGGTGGTATGGCCTATTCAAGGTGATCCAAGTCCTTCCTTTTGGGGTCCTTGAGGTAAAACAAGAAAATGAAAACTTGTTCAAGTTAAATGGACAATGGGCTAAATTATATATGCCTAGGTTTGTGGATAATTCTGAGGAACGATTGTCTCTTCTTGACACTTCACCTCCTTGATCGCAATGCATGCCTTTCAGTAGGACTATAGCTTTCTTTCTATTTTTCTAGTTGTTTCCTTTGCATTTCTTTCTAGTTTAATGCATTTCTTTGAGTTGTTCTGAGTTTTCTTTAGGCTCTGCGTGGTTGGTGACAAAGAGTTCTTGGCCAATTCTTTATCAAGGAAGTTTCTTCTTCCTCTTTCCCCTCTTTGTGTTTGATTGTTGGCTACTTGAACATTAGGGACAGTGTTCATATTAAGTTTGGGGGGATTAAGATTGTGTGCATGTTGATGTTTACAATATTGATGTTGATGATAAGAGATACACATTTGAATGGTTACGAATCTTTTGGTACCTAACTTAGGTCCCATTTTTTAATGAATTTGACCATACGATTTTATCAAAGTAGCTGGATGGAAAATTGAGTTGTAGGGGTGAACTTGGATTAGGCATCTTGAGAGGATAGTGAACCATATGGATTGATTGAAGTATTTGATTGCATAAACTTAGTCAATAACTGATGCTGAGTGATGAGGTGATGTATGGAGTTTTGATGGATTTTCATTTAAACATAATGTGAGGTCTTAAGCTATATGACTGCATCTTATAGTCATTTATTTTCTTTATTGTATGTGATGCTTCCCTATATGGATAACCTTCAGAACTTGCTTTGAACATGTTTGATACTACGAGTTACATGCGTTATGGACATGATAACAACCTTCTTTGTTTTTAACCTTTAGCTTAAATAACCCACCAAGTCATTTTTCCCTTGTTACCCCCTTTGAGCCTTTAACCTTTTTTTTTGTATTAATCATATTGCATTGAAACATGAAAATCTTTTAGCCTAACCTTTCACAAGTTTAATGAAGTACTAACTATTCGATGTTCTTGACTTAGGGGATTATGTTTTATATGTTGTTCTGAGATATTTTAGAGGTATATCTACTCAATTGTTGTTGATTTGTGCCACTACTATCTTCTTTTATGTTTAGTATTATAAAAAAAACAAAAAAGAAAGAAAAAGAAAGAAAAAGATCAAACAGTAGAATTGGACAGTGATGAGTGGTTGTAGTCCTGTGTTTTTATTTGCACGTGTCAGAATTTCTTTTTGATTGTCCCACATTACTTAGTACTTTATAAATACTTGTGAGTAGCCTTTGCCCTTTTTACTTTGCCTTAACCCAAGGCCCATTACAACCCTTAGTAAAAGCCCTTTTGATCCGTAATGGCATGTATTCTATGTAGTGGAAAATAGGTGAATTTGTAAGCCTATGATAATGTAATCTCCTAGAGGAAGTTTTGAGTGAAACCTAACTCTTATACACTTGAGCAACATGAGCGAATATCGTGAGGAAGGTCCATTTTAATTTTATGCTTACTTTTGATCAAAGATATCTATCTTTGATTTTATTTATGTGCATTGATGAAAAGATTATGATGTATGTAGTAGCTTAATACTTGAGTTTCCAAAGTTTAAGGGATTACAAATACTTGATTTTTGTTGAAAATGAAATGACAGAATATGTTAGTTGTGACCTAAGTAAGTTGCTTGAGGACAAGCAACAACTCAAGTGTGGGGGTGTTGTTAATGGACATTTCATATTGAATTTAGATACATAATTTGCTAAACTCTTATTCATTTAATGGTTAAATTGCACTAATTTATTTGTTTTAATTTTAGGCACATATTGCTTTTGGAACATTTAAGAGCATAAAGTAAGAAAAGCCCTAAAAGGAAGCAAAGATATAAGAAAAACATTAACGTTTTTAACCACCTAAAAACATTAACATTTTTTTAAGAAATTAAAAATTCTCATTGATGAATAGTATATTACATCTAGTGAACTACTAGAGAGCCACGTGCTCCCATTACACAGTTAGAACCAAAAACGATGACGCGTTACATAACTGACTATTAACCAAATAAGCAAAACGATCTCCTTCTTTTACGAAACTTCCAGACTTTACTCAATTAGGGTTGGCGATGGCTAATCGAAGAGGGACGAGGAACTTTGTCAATGAAGAATCTATCGACGTAGGGCACTACCCTCTCCTTTCAACTTGCGATAGTAAAACTTGACAGGTATAGGTCCTTAGGTTGTCAATTAGGGTTAGTACTTTCCAGAAGATAACTTCTTTTCTTCAATATTAGCGGGGAGGCAAATCTCTATGAGGCTTTAGCTCACGATGAACCCAGATTAGAAACCATAACTAGGTAAGATTTCTCCTGTTTTCTTACCCTTCGCTACTTCTTTTGCTAACTACCTCATCAGGGGGTTGAGATGCTAACTTCTTGTCAGATCCTGTGATTTCAGGTGGAGAGGAGGCTAGCTGGGTTGACTTTGATGGAGGCTATAACAAGTATGTCCATCACTACAGATGATACGGTTTTTTTCTGGACAATTTCCTTGCAATCTTCCCCTGATCTTCGCAAAGGGTCTTCTGTGGAGTGATTGTGTCTTTGGCACAATAGGTACTAATCTGACCTAAAGTCTCCCAATATTCATCATCAGTAAGTGATCTCCTCCAAAAAAAACTTCAAATATTTGGGCATATTCCATATCCAACTTATCTGATTCTTGATCATCTGATCCGTATGTAATTTCTTGAAGGGCTCTGGGCTAGAGGATATCTAGTGAGAGGGAGGCCATCATACATAAATTATTCAGGAGAGAAAATCCAGGCAACTCTTTCTTGAATACTGCATAGATCCTTAGTTCTGTGATATGGTGTATGCGTGTGGTGAGCTATGAGATTTTCCTTTTGTTTGCAAATATAGAATTCATGTAATCTATAATCTCCAAATATTGGTCAGTCTATCACTACAGTGTCAGTTGACCTGATGGATGATTAGTTGTTCCCTGATGCTTGTAGTAGTGAGGTCAATGATAGAATTTAGAGAATTAGTCTGGTCTCTAAATCTTCTACCATTTCTTTCATTCCAAATAACCTGAGTACATGTAGCAGCCGATAATAATAGGATTTCCTTCTCATGTTTAGTCATCTGCAAGTGAGGGATATCCATTAGAATATTTGTAATTCTTCTATAGGAGTAATCAGGGAAACTTAGAGTAGAGATCTTTGCCCAAACTTCCTTTGAGAACATACAGTCAAAGAATAAATGATCTCTAGATTCATCCTCCTGCGTGCATAGTGTACAGGTCTTAGGAATGGTTAGGAAATTCAACCTATCCAGAGTGCTTAGTCTGTTCAGCATAATGAGCCAAAGCAGGAAACTCATATTAGGTCTAAGAACCTTGTTCCATATCAGTTTATCCCATCCGACAAGATTAGCAGTCCTCTCCCTCATTCTTCGTACATCTTTTGTAGTGATTTATGAAATAGGAATTCCCTTCCACAAGTAGATATCCCTCTCCCCCTAACTTATAAATTGAGGTAGGGTTAGCATTCTAACCTCAACTGCGGGAAGGGACCAATTCCCATTTCTGATAATTGCTTGGAGCTTTGAATCCTTAGGAAATCGAATGAGTAGGGATCTGGTCAAATAATTGTGTATTAGTGATCCATTCCCTGTCCAATTGTCATACCATAGTGATATTCTATCTCCTATCCCAATCTGACATAGTATATGCTGAAACATATCCTCTCTCAATCTGAGCAGTTGGTTGAAGAACCAAGTGTAGCTATTTTTGGGCTGGAGGGCCCATAAACTTCCTCCTTTTATTATATAGGAATGGATCCAAATAGTCCACATGGTCTGTTTTTCACTGAGTAGTCTCCAAATCTGCTTGGAAGTGAGAAGTTTGTTTTTGTTGAGTAGAGAATCTAGGCCTACCCCTCCTTCTTCTCTTAGTTTGCAGATTGTCTTCCAACTAACTTTTTCTAATCCTCTTTCCCCATTCCCTTTACCCCATAAGAATTTTTTAATCAATTTTTCAATTGTTTTGACTAGCCCTTTAGAAAGAAAGAGATAGGAGCACCAGTAGGAATTCATAGAAAAAATCACAGATTTCAGAAGTTGAATTTTCCCTCAATAGGACATAGCTCTATTAGCCTAAGTCCCCAATATTTTTTTAATCTTTTCAATCAAGGGAATGCATTCACAAAACATTAGTCACCTTGAAGAGATAGGAATCCCCAAGTATAGCAAGGGAGGATCTTTAGTTTCCATTCCAGTAATTTGAGACAAAAAATTGGAGAGTTGAGAAGCACTTTTGGAGAGGATGAGATAACTCTTGCTTGGATTCACACATAGCCCCGACATCTCCTTAAAGAGGTTGAGGGATTTCATCAACAAGGTGACTAAGTGAACATTAGCCCTGCTTAGGAGAATAAGATCATCTGCAAAACATAAACTAGTTAGTGAAATTTTCTTACATTTAGAGTGGAATCTGAATTTTGGATTCGAAGAGGTGTTGTGCTTTATAATTTGAGTAAGAACGTCCATGCAAATTAGAAATAGGTAAGGGGATAGAGGATCCCCTTGCCTAAGCCCCTTCTTGCCTTTGAACATCTCCGTAGGGCATCCATTAATCAACATCCCATAGGAAGCAGTAGAAATACATTCTTGAATCCAATGTATGAACTTTAGGGGAAAGTTCAATCCAATGTATGAACTTTAGGGGAAAGTTCATAACCTTCATTGATTTTAGAAGGAAACACCAATTGACACTATCAAAGGCTTTCTTTAAATCAATTTTAATAGTGCAATTTTAGGGACTTCTCTTCTAATTGTAACCTTTAAGAAGCTCCTACACTATTAGGATACTGTCCCCTACATCTCTATTGGCCAAAAAAGCCCCTTAATTCTCACTGATGAGGAAATTAAAAACCCCCTTCTTCTTGTTAGCCAAAATTTTTGTGATGATCTTATAAAGGAAGTTAGTGCATGAAATAGGCCTGTAATGATTCCAAGTTTCGGAACTAGAATTTTTAGGAATCAAACATAGATAAGTCTTGTTTATTTCCTTCAGAAGGACCCCTTTCAGAAAAAATTCCTAGATTGCTTCCTTAACTGTCCCCTCCAGGCTAGACCATGCTTTCTGGTAGAAAAAATCATTTAGACCATCTGGTCCCGGTGCTTTAGAACCATTCATACTGAAAACAACCTTCTCAATCTCCTGATCTGAGATAGGTCTTATTAGCCAAGCACTTTCATTCTCAGGAATTTTGGCAGTGATGAATTGTGCAAGATCATGATTATGCTCTAGTAAAGTGGCCTCTGTACCCAGTAACTTTTTATAGAAACCCGTGGCCTCTTTAGCTAGGTCTTCCTATCCGTACACTTCCACACCTTCTTCAGTTTTAATGGAGGAGATTCTATTAAAATTCTTTCAGGTTAAGAAAGAATTGAAGAAAAAATTCATGCATCTATCTCCATCCTTCAACCAATTAACTCTAGCTCTTTGTTTGTATAAAGAGCATTGATTATCCACCAACTCCAAGTACTTTTTAAGGGTTTCCTTTTCCTCCATAGTTAGATTTCCATCCAAGGGGTTTGCTGCCAGTGAGTTCTGAATAGAGTAGAGTTTCTCTCTTGACATGTCAACCTCCTTAGTAAGATTCTTGGCTCTCTTACTATTAAGGATCTTCAACTCCTATTTAACAGCCTTAAGCTTTTGAATGCATAAGTACTGCTTAGTCCCATAACACTTGTACTCTAGCACTTTTAATATTGCTTCTTGAAAACCGTCTACATTAGCTAAGAAATTGTTGAATCTGAATGGATGGAACATTCTGGAAGTAGGGAATAAGAAATTAATTCTTATAGGAGTATGATTAAAGAAACTAGGGTATAGGAATTTCGCAGTGCTTCTTGGATAGGTAGAGAGCCATTCCATATTTACCAAAGCCCTAGATAGTTTTTTCTGAAGTTCTAAGTAGAACTTTGTTTATTGGACCATGTAAATAGATGTCCTTCCATTTTTAGATCTAACAATTCCACCTCCTGCATGCACTCATATAAATCAGGGGAGTGGTTGAGCAAGTTGCAATTGCCTTCTGCCTCTGTCCTAAAAACAGTGGTGTTAAAGTCACCACCCACCACCCAAGGGAGAGTAACCAAAACCTTAATTCGTCTAAGGTCATTCCATAGTTCAGTTCTTTGGAAAACTGTGTTGAAACCATAGACAAAAGTAGCTAGAATCTAAGAAGTTTCCATTTTAAAGTAGATCATAGTGTGTATATGCTACTGTCCAAAATCTAGTGCTTCCACTTGCAAAAATTCAACATCAAAAGCTATGATAATCCTACCGTAGACATGACATTGGTAATTAGTAATGAACTGCCAATTGCTTCCTAAACATGTCAATTTATTCAAATTTTCTTCTATAATTTTTGTTTCCAACATACAAAAAACCCTAGGCTTTTCCTTAAGGACAAAGTCCCTTAAAGCATTAAGCTTGGAGGGACTATTCATTCCACGAACATTCCATACTAACAAGGTCATAGGCAAGTAGTTTTTCCTTTGGAGCTTTTCCTATTGCTCCTCACACTTTTCCTAGCCGTAATCTGCTTATTTTTGTCTTCTAGGTTACTGCCATTCTACTGATCTGCCCTTTGATGACTTTGTTCAACTAGATCACTAGTGGCAGCACCCTCACTTGGATTGGGATCATTTGTTTCCCTCTCATTACCCCTTATGTTAGTAGAGCTATTGCAATCTTCTTTGGACTTATAAGTTTGTTCCTCCCTCTGTTGAGCCAATATTGTTCTCTACCTGATTGTGTTCTTGTGTTTTTGGAGGTTCATTTAGTAGCTGGAACGTCCCTTAGTTTTCTGTCACTTATTCTGTCTCCTCTTTTTGCTTTTGATCCTCATGCTCATTTTTCTCCAACCCCATCACTTCCCAATAATCCCCTTTAAGAAAAGTTCTACCCGTAGGTTTCCATTCCTTTCCCTGAGCCTCTAGAGATGGTCTCCATTGATAGGTTACTAAAACCTTATCCTCTTTAAGAGAATTTTCATCAACTAGTCTAAGGGTAGGAATGCTATCTTGCAGTTCTTTAATAATATCCATACTGATACATAACCGTGCAAAACCTACCCTTTTCCTCAAAGCTATATTCTCATCTATACATAAAGGCTTTCCTAGATAACTCGTCAACATACCCAGCCCCTTAGTAGTCCAATATTCCAAAGGAATATTGTGGATGTTCACCCATAAGGGAATGCTCTTCCTTCTAATTTTCTCTAGTTCCATTCCAGGATGCCAGTTTTGTAGGAATAAAGGAAGCTGTGAAATATGCCAAGGATCTTCTTCTATTACCTTTAGAGCTTCTGATTTAGAAGAAAAGGTGAAGATTATATTATCCTCTTTGGATAACATTACCTCTATGATCCCTCTTCCTTTCCAATTCTTAGTTGCCCATGTTTGTATGATAGGAAAAGCAGGCCTTTTATCCATAAAGAAGCCAACAAGTGTAGCTTCCCATGTCTTGGCTCCTTGCTGAAGAATATCTAGGCTGGGAGCTACCATCATCTTACCTTTAAACTCAACAGGAGGTCTGAACACTAGTGAGGAGTCTGATTCATCACCCACTACTTGTTTCCAAGTTCTCGTAGGTCCTCCTGCCTTGTTTCCAGCTATAGTAGCTACAAAACTCTTGGGTTTGACCACTGTGGTATGTTTAGGAGAGGTATTAGCAATAGGAAGGGGGTGGGAAGGGTGAGCAGTATTCTTATAAGGCAAGGGAATGTTAGAAGTAGGGTTAGGATTAGGGTTAGGGTTAAGGTTCGGGTTTGGATTTGAAAATGTGGATAAAAGAGGAGGAAATTCTGAGTTCATTATTTCTTTGTTTTTGTGTGCAAGCCAGATCTTGGATAAGAAAGGAGATAATAAAGGAAAGAAAATTTCCAAGGAACCTGGTAAGGATTATTTGTTGACGAGTGTTGAAAGGAACTACTGGCGGTAACTGACAGCAATGATTGGCAGCTAACTGGAGATCTAAAGGAAGAGACAATGGGCAGACAACTGTTGAAGGGTAGGAGAAGGAGTGTTGTGGCTGAGGTCAATTGGTGCTGGTGTAAAAAAAATGTTAACATTTTGACATAATAGTAGCCACGATTTTTGCCTGAAGTAGGTTACAACATAAATGTAAAGGTTTGGGACCAAGGAGACCTTAATGGATGTTCAAGGGATAGAAAACAAAAGGTGAATGAAGCTGGTGGCACAGAAGGTTGGAGCAAAATGTGGTTATGCGTGAGTAAATGAGAGGTGTGGGATCGTGAGGTTTAAGGGAATTTTGAATACATAGAAACATTATCCTGGAGGCAGCCGACGGCATAATAGAAGAAAAGCAGCTGGCGGTAATAAAACAAAAAGCAAAAGGAGTGTTGGTGGCGCGAAGAGGGACACAGTAGCTGGTAAAGGTGAACCAAACCCAAACATTAATTGTCACATCAAGACATAGGATAAAGGAAGGATGCAGCTAGTGTAGGGAGCAAAGAGCAGACGTAGTTATGCATGAAGTTAGGCGTGAATGAGTGAGTTGAAAGACAATCAATATATAGAGACAAAGAGAGTTGGCGACAAAAAAGAAGAGAGCAGCTGGCGGCAAAAGGAGAGAAAATAAATCAACTGGTGGTGGAAAGATTAGTGGCATGAATAAGGTGATGGACCAAAAACCTTTTTGAAAAAAGAATCAAGATAGACGTGAGTAGGTAGCCCCACTTAAAACATATACTCTCCACTAGCTGATTCACTCAATTTTCGGACACTCCATTGATTCACAACACTCATGTTACACACAACTGAACAGACTCTCCACCACACGAAGATAGATGGTGGAGAAAGAAGACGTGGAAGCAAAAAAATTGAAACAAAACATTAAGCTGTGGAGATAAAAAAAAAGTTAAGCTGGTAGTTTGAGAACGTGAAGCAGCTGGTGGCTTAGGAGATAAAACACTTTGCAACTATGGAGATAAAAACACACTGCAGCTTTGGAGATAAAAGACATTGCAACTGTGGAGATAAAGTGAAGGAAGATAGTTGCGAGGGTGAGGAAAGTAGCATGAGACCAACATGCAGAAGCGAGGTATGCATGAATAAGGTAGACACAAACCTTATTTGTCACATCAGCTACAGTAACAAAAGATGAGAAGCTGGCAGTGGAGAGAGCTGAGGACGTTGGCCAAGACATGCCGAAGCTAGTGGCACGAGAAAATATAGCTGTGGGAGAAGGGCTTTTTAATTCCTTATTTATTTTAATTATGTGGATTTACCAATGCAACCATATATTATGACCATAATTTATGTTACGTTGATGAATATGTGTGAGTAAGTTTTTTTTTCGGTTAAGGTTAAGATTGATATTGGATTAGGATAATTTTTATGGTATTGATTTTTGCTTGATTGAATGCATTTTTAGTCCTAATTTAGCTTGATCACCTAGATCAAGACCTTAGATGATTAAATGCCATAACCAATGGGATTTAATTTGTCGGAAAATTAATCAAGCGATATACTTGAGACTAAAGTGTAGACCAACCTTAGGATTTTGTGTGAGGATACCTAGGATTAACAAACTTAGTTTTAGGCTTCTTGTATTAAACACCTTTTATTTTGAATTATCTATGAATCAAGTGGGTGACTCGGATTTAGAAGAGAAGGGAATCCTCATGAACATTGGGTTCGACTTGCTTAAGTAAAGTAATTCCTATATCAATCCACCATTACAATTTTTAGTGTCCAATCCAATTAAAATTCGATCCCTTAGCCGATTTCCGTCATTTGATTAAATCTATTTTTTTTAATTCATACCTTGCATTTTTCATATTTCCTTGATTTGATTACTTTATTTTATTTTATTTTCAAATCAATCAATTCTTGATCGTCCAAGTAATTTTTCATCGTTTAATTTAACTGTCTTGCGTATTGGAATTCCTTTGGGTATGCTGTCTAGTTCTTATCGTTTTATATTACTTGTTGATGGGGTGCACTTGCCTCTAGTTGATCTAGATAGAATTTAATCTATATTGCTTTGTTTAGACCGCAACAATCGTAGCCTGACATGCCATAATCGTGGTTTGTTATTTCAACTAATGTCTATGAAACTCCTCCATTCTTAGATGTTGACCTTGAAACACTAGTAAGCACATTAAAGTACCACAAAAAAGTAATATTTAAGCTCAAAGACTTATACTAACCTATAAAACACTTAAAACATAAATAATTAATAAACTAACACAATTCTAACCTAAACACATACTAAATCATTGAATTAACGGCTAAACACATATAAAACTATACCCTAAAACATGATGCAATTTACACTTATCAATATCCCCACACTTAAACATTTTCTTGTCCTCAAGCAAAGAAAACAACAAGCAACATAAAATCATAAAGGACATAATGCAATAATGAGACAATGGCTTCAACTTCATAAAATAAATTTAACCTTCAAAATCCGCATCTAAAAGCTCTAGAACAAATATACATATTAATAAAAACTTAAATGTCAAGTTTATTCACCCCTTTCAATTATACACACATTAATAATTATTTGATAACTCAAACTTTATAACTAATCCTAAGTACATTTTCATGAAAAGTTAAGCTACTTACAACTTCTGTAGGTTTTTTATTAGAAAACTTTTTTGTGGACATGGATCTAATCTTTTTACACGGACGCAAACATTGGTAATGAATGTCAATCCGGTTACTCAACTAAGTCATGTTTTATTAAGTTGCTTGGTTAAAATGTCATTATAGCCTATTGATGTGAAGGTAAGCATTTGGGATGTGTGTCGATCTGGTTATTTAGCTATATCACATTCTCAATTGATTACTCTCTCTTTTTTGTAACCTGAAGGTCAGTGGAATAGTTATTTATTTAAAAATTTACAAACACACATATTTTATTATTTATTTATTTATTTTTAATGCCCACCTTGTTGCTTTAGCTACTTGTTTTCATGAAAAAATACTGGCTAAGGTACTTAGTTGAAAGACCTAAAATTATGAATGAATTTGACAATTTATAGGGTGATAAACTAATAATAAATCCTAATTAACTTGCATATTTTATCCAAAGAATCCAGATCACTAATTTCACAAGATAATGACTCTTCACAACCTAATAGATTATGTTTATAATTAAATCAATTTCAATCCATCTAAGCCATTGATACATTCACACAATTCATAATATGCAACCTAAACACACTAACATAACAATATGCAAAATTCACACTCAAAGCAAAACACATAACCCTCCCCACACTTGAACAACACATTATCCTCAATGTGAAAAGGAGTCAAACAAACACATAAGGTGAAATTAAACAATATACGGAAGGCAAAAGAACAAAATACTAATAAAAATGAAAAGAAAAGGGTTAGAACACGAAACCATCATGGTGACTGAGGCGGAGATGTGTCAGAATCGAAGATCAAATGTGCTTGAAGCTCGAGATTGTTGTCTTGTCTTGGAATTGTTTAAAGGGAGTAAGAGAATTAGTAATCCTATATCATTTCAAATCATTAATATTTATTAAAAGTCAAAACAAATCTAATTAAGCACAACAATTTAAATCTAACTACTGCATTTGCTAATTTATGGTCATTAGCTTGACTTTATATTATTGGAAACTCAGCCGAGATCAATTATAGGTGACTTACTTCCATCCTTTTTTTAACATTAGTTTTTTAGCCTGTAAGTAAGCTACAAATTGCAAAATAATCAGGAGGAAAATATTGATAAAATTATGAAAACCAATTAATCTCAATAATTTCCTTTTATTCAAGTGAACTGTTAACAAAACATGGAATAACAAAACTCCCTAAATCTTTCATGGAATCCAGCAATTTGCCTAATTTTAAGGGTGACTTGTTCTCTTCTTGATTCTTTCTTATTCGCCATCATCTCCTCTCTTCTTTAGCTTTTTGAACAAAGACTTCCATAACTTCTTCAAATTTAATGTCCGTTGTCAACTGTTCTTCATCCTCTTGTTCCTTCAAAGATTCGAGACATCAATTTTTCTAAATGAGTAGCCCTCCTCTGGATTCTTTAATACATCATCCATATTGAATATAACTTGGTCATCACTAATCCGAATGTTGAGGTTCTCTTCATGGACATCTACCCAAGTTTTTTCGATGTTCAAGCATGGTACACCAAAATTTAACGAATAATAGGGAAATTTTTCATTCTTTTCTTCATTCTCTTTCCTCGTCTCTTGGTCTTCTATAAGATAAGGTTCAGCTTGGTCTTCCACTAGTTCTTTTTTCTCTTCCCCATTTCTAAGTGTGATAGCCTCAATTAATCTCGTTGATGTAATTCCATATTGGTCAGAGAGTCTTCCACACTTCTCTTATAAAATTCATAAGAAAGTTGTCTCACTTGAATCTCCAGGTTATGAATAGAAGAGGCATGATTTTCCGTTACTTGATCAAATTGCTCTTTTATTCTCTTCTAGGTCTCTTACATGTCTGTTAGTTTATCCATTATTTTGTCCAATTTGGAATCCTATGAACTAGATTTATCTTGTTAAAATCTTAATAGGTTTTGATGTCCCAAATGAGTACTTACATTATTAGACTAATAAAAATCTGGGTGCTTCTGCCACCCCGATGTGTAAGTGTTTATATAAGGATGACGATTTCCCCAACTAAATTGGGGCTTACTGAAATCCATGAGAGTCCTTTACTCCCTATAATATATATCCTCTATGATCATTCTTTTTATCTCTTCTTAGCATTCAAATCTTGAGATTCCCCACTATTGTCCAATGACATCCAAGTTGATGAGTCATCTATTTTATGCCCATTTTCTTTTTTAAACACAAAATAAGGTGAAAAAGCCTTATACTATAAGAATTAAACTAATCTACGCCTTCCTAGAAACGATACCAAAAATTTGATTGGGGTTTGGTTATGTGTAAGTTTTAATTATTGACCTTCGATAATCCATAAGCGTATGGTTTGTTAGTTTAGTACCAAAGGTGTCGATCCCACGAGGAGGGAACTAATCTAATCAAAATGTAACGAAACAAATACAAGAATTTAATTCAATTAATCAAATTAAGAATCAAACATAAAATACTAACTATTAAACAATTTGAAACACACCTAAGAATCAACTGAAGGAAATTACTAATTGAGGAATTTTACCTATCCTTAATGGTAACCTAACTGATTATGAATTATTGGATTATTATTTCTAGACTATCTTAGGGTTGATTATTTTCTCTTGAGTAATAACCATTAACCTTAAATCATAAACCCTAATTAGAATATGGAGGTTGCAATCTCTCAATTCACAACCTATCCAAAACCCTAATTAGTTCTAAAGCTCTCTAATAAACTATCGGAAATCTATATAAGATCTCTCTGCAAAAATTATCGATCTGATTTAATTCTAGTTTCGATTAAATCACCTAAATCTTGTTAGTCTAATTTAATCATTTTTCATTCAATTCACCCTCTCAGTTTATTATTGAATTATGCAATAGTAGAATCAAACCACAATAATATCCAACAAACATATAAACAATCTTATTCTCATTAATTCAATAATAAAATTATGAAGGTGAGTTTAGAACATCCTCGACATTCTACATCCTATCATCAACTGTTTAATCCAATTCTATACAATAAGAAAACTGAAAAGAACAGGAAATTCAATCTTAAATGGATGACAGGAGGCTGCGGCGTTGTGAAACCTCCTAATTCGGGAAGTACTTCGAGTCAACTTCTTGCTTAAGGTGGTTGATACAAAAAAAACTCCTTTTCTTTGCCTCTTTTTGTTCTTTTTATATACTCTTATGTTTTGGATAACCTTAGGATTTTTTCGGGATCTAAAAGGTCAAAAAATCCCTCAAAAGTTGACGTTTGTGAGTGTCTACACGTCTGTCCAATGCAGGCCACAATCGTGGCTCACATACGAACCTTTTGACATGATTGTGGAATGCAAGCCACGATCGTGGGCCATTCCCTAAGCTTCTGTCATGATCGTGGCCTGACATACCACGATCGTGGGCCATTGTTTTGGCCCAAATGTCTCTGAAACTCCTCCGTTCTTCAATGTTGTCCTTAAAATACTAGTAAACACATCAAGGTACCTCAAAAACATAATATTTTAGCTGAAAAACTTGTATTAGCCCATAAAACACTTAAAACATAAATAATTAACAAACTAACACAATTCTAACCTAAACATATACTAAATGATTGAATTAACGGCTAAACACATATCAAACTATGCCCTAAAAACGATGCAATTTACACTTATCAGCTTTTCTCTTTATATGATACCAAATAAGATTGTCAATTTTGCCCCACCCCGCCTAGCCAGGCCTAACCTAATTTGGCCTGATTGGGCCATGGTCCTTGCTATGGCCTAATCGGAATGACAAAAATAAGGTCATTTTTTAATTTTTAAAAAATAAATATAAGGTTAGTTCGAGCCCAGCCAAGGGCCACCTAACCTATGGGTCAAGTCAAGCTGGGCCAGGAGCAGCCTAGGTCCTGCTCGGCCCATTGACATCTATAGTACCAAACTTCACATGAACACGACCTATCATTCCCAAACTGACAGAAAAATCGAAGTCCTGAATCAAATTCTCAAGCAATATTTGCATGCTTTTATCTATCACAAACCTACTCTATGGACTAAATTTTTATCATAGGCCTAGTGGTCATACAACATCATAGTTAACTCCTCCACGGGCTTGACTCCATTTTATATCACTTTTGGCAAACCTTCTCCATCTACTCCTCAATATGTTGTGAGGTCTTCCTCTGTTGGAGTTGTTGATCAATTTTTGTCTTCTCGTGATGCTTTGCTTTCTTACTTACACAAGCAATTGGCTAAATCTCAAGCATAGACGAAAATCCAAGCAGATGCTGAATAATGTGAGATATCTTTCCACATGGGTGATTGGTCTACATTAAGCTTCAACCTCACAGGTAAACCAGTTTAGCTCACTTCCCATCTATGATGCTTCAAAAATGATTTTACGGTCCATTTCAGGTGCTTGAAAAACTTGGACCTGTGGCTTACTAGTTAGCATTACCTGATGGAGTTAAAATTTACCTCGTCTTTCACTGTTCTCAACTCAAACTTCATCATGGCTCAGTTCCCTCTCCAGTTGCTGCATTACTACCTCATTTGATTGATACTCACCCATTAATCGAACTTCTTGCCATCCTTCATTCTAAAATTGATCATTTTATTCATCCACCACGTACCATGGTCTTGGTGCAGTGACTTGGTTTATTACCTGAAGATAGCACATGGGAATAATGGGAGTGTTTTCTAAAGCCGGTGGGAATGATAGCGTTGCTCATACTCACAGAGGATAATTGACTTTGCATGAAGAAAACATAAAAAAGGGACTAGTACGTGAAGATTCGATCCATGCAACTCATGAAGACTTAAGTCATGTAACTCATGCAAAGCGACCTATGAGGATGATGAGGCATTTGAGTAGTTGGAATGATTACATGCACTAAGATGTTATGTTCGGCCCCAAAATTTTTTCGTTGAAGTTAAGCATGATTAAATTAATTATGAGTTCTTTATGGAATTTTGTGGAGTTAATTATCATGTTAATGTTAGAAAGATTATATGACATAGGTTAATTGAATTAAAGTGTTAAGGTTATAGGAATGTTCAGGGGTGTTTTTGGCAAGACACTTAAGGTTAAAAGAACATAAGCCTGTAAGGAAGGATAAAATGGATTTTTTGGACTCATTAAGGGTGAAATTGAAAGAAGAATTGTGGGCTTGCATTTTAAGAAGAGAGAAGAACAAAAATTGAAGATAAAAAGAGAGAGTGTCATGAAGAAGAGAGGGAAATATGAAGAGAAGAAAAGAAGGAGAGAAAGAAGAGAAAACAAGTTAGGGTTTCAATTTTCTTAGCCTTCAAGAGAGATTTTGAGATTGTTCAAGAAGGGAAACAGGTAGAGGAAGAGAAGAGCTTCCATTGGAGCCAAAGATCTCTTCATTTGGTGAAGAATCAAGGTAAGATCATTTTAAATCTTTTGGATTTTTGGAAGTATTTTAGTTTATAGAGTTTAGAAAATGCATGGGTTTAAGTATTCTAGAACCAATTTTAGTGATTATGCTTTATGGGATTTTCAATTGAAAACCCTATTGAGTGGGATTTTTGTTATTGTATAAAAGGATCAAAAGAGGAAAAAGGAACAAGAGAAGAGGCATTTTGAGCAAGTCTATAAGCAAGGAAATCAAGGTGGGTATATGTTTATAATAGATTAAATGAGCCACAAATGTTTTCTTTGAATCAAAGAAGTGTAATAATTTCAATGGCATTATAAGTGTTGTATTTATTGCTTTTGAATGATTTGAGAAATTGCAATATGTTGTTATATGAATTGTGTGATGATTTATGAAAAGACTTTAAAAGTGATTTTTGAAAAGATAACATGTTTATGAAATCATGTTTTCGAAATATCTTATGTTTATAAAAAATCAAGATTCAGAAAAGTGTCATTTGGGCAATATGTTTACAAGTTATGAAATACATGTTATGTGGATTTGGATTGGTCCATTCTGTTTTCAAGTTCACTTCGACTAAAGGCTTCTCCTACCTACTCACTAGTGGCATGGAGCTCCTCCATGGACTCCCATAAGTTCACAGCTATGCAAGATCATTATATGGGATTGCGTTAGTACATTCTGTTCACGGCTACATAGGACCCTTATGGGAAATGTGTAGTACATTCTATTTACAGACCACCCAAACCATTCTGATGTGCTTATGTGCTTATCATATGTGAACAAGTTGATGCATTCATGTTTTATAGTTTGTGAATTTGACTACATGATGAGAATTTGAGAAACATGTGCTTTATGGATTTAATCATAATTTTCTATGACAAGTGAATGTTTTCAAAGGTTTTGCTTATTTTTCTGTTATAATCTGTTACCAACGAGCTTTCAAGCTCACCCCCTTTTCGTCCCACCTTCAGGTGATAGCTAAGAGATCAAGTGATCAAGAGCCTAAGGGAATTTCTCCAAATTTGCTTATTTGGTATTTTGACTTGGTTTTGGTAAAGCACAATGTGTTAGTCACATTTCAAGTCTATTTGTTCAACAATCTTTTGTAATTTGAGATTTTGAGATGATGATGTATTATGGCTTGAATTGCCATTAAAGATTTGTAAAATTTTGTTCATTTGATGTTAATGAAATATGAACTGTGTATGGATGATATTGAGTTGGAATCAAATATATTTGAAGAAGTTATCAACTTGAGATAATTATCAACTTGAGCAGATGGTTTTTGAACATAAATTGTTGACACACACACACACACACACACACACACACACAGATATATATAGATATAGATATAGATATGTATACACATATATATATATATATGTATTTATATATATGTTGAATTGATCAATCTTCAAAAAAAATTGGACTCATTACCAAAGATATCAACCAATTAAAAACCACAATTCAAGTACTCAATCAAAATACCAAAGATCAACAGATAGCTCAAGCTGAAGCTACCTCTTTACCCAATC
>JANSVA010440981.1:0-17790 GCA_025504915.1 Erythroxylum reticulatum | reverse complement strand
CATTCTTCATCATCAATTCACATCATACATGTATAATTAACACTATAGAATTCATTTTGACCATCAATTTCAAAAGAAATTTAAAAATTCACTAACTTTCACCTAAAGGGGACAATTTTGTTTTAAACTTAAGTAAACCTCTCCATGCCACATTTCATTCCTCTCAACCATGTTTCATGCATATTCAAGCATGGAGAACAACATATCTTAATATCAAACTCAAAGTCATAGTGTAAAGAGAGATGGGACAAAAGTTACCTATACTTTCCTTTAATGATGTCTTTAAATCCTTTGATAATTTCTCAAATCTGATGGATTTGAGTTCTTTGACCCCAAATTAGCTTGGAACACCTTGGTTTGACTTGAAGAATAAAAAAGATGGTAGAATTTTATGTATAGCCGAAACTCTCCTTCTTCTTCTCTCTTCTCCTTTCTTTTTCTTTCTTTTAATTAAAACTAAGTGTTTTAATGTATAAATAAAGGGGTTGCACGACCATACCATGTAGAAGGGTCTAGAATTTGACTCTTCTTTGACCAAACATGGTGAAATTATTAATTTGGCCTTAGTTATGTGAAACTACCATTATAGCTTCCAAACTTTTCCTAAATTTGCAATTAAGCCCAAAATTTGGGAATCACTAAAACTTTTTTTTCATTTTGGTCCTCAGACTTTTGAAAATTATAATTAAGCCGCTTAACTTTATAAAATAACAAATTGATCCTCCAAGAATTGAAAACTTACATTTACGTCCTTTAACTTTTGACAATTTGCAAATAAGCCCTTAATCTACATCAACTTTTCCAATTAAGCTTTCTAAGTGTCCAATGAGTCTGTAAATCATGTCTAATCACCTCTAAGGCATTAGAACTCATTTAATTTAACCACCATGGTCATATCCATCCATTGGACTTGGTTTTATCCGCTTAAAATCTCATATGTCGGAAATCTCCAAGATTCCGCATATCGATGAATTCTAAGTTTATGTAAGGGCATATATCATTATAAATCATTAACATATACACCCAAATGACCTAAATACTCTTTGAACTCATACACAACCATATGTATATATTAATGTATAATCGTATCTCCACATATAATACAACACAAAAGAGTTCTGAAAGTCCGGCATTACATAACGAGCTTAGATGTGAACTTATACAATAGGGAAAAGTAGTTGCTCATGCTTTTAAGTAACTTAAGCCTCATAAAAGGAACAACCTGACCAGTGATTTAAGGTAACAGCCCAGACCACCTCTCAACAGATATTGTCTGCTTTGGGTTACTGCAACATCCCACTATCATAAGGAAAATACTTGAATACTCGAAGGCAATTCAAGTATACCCTACGATAATGGTATGTTGGAGCAAAAGCAAATCCAACTTACATATGGCATCATCTAAAGTACTCAAAGATCACTAAACTTTAGAACCATTGATTGTATTCAGTCACAATTCTTACTCTGTTTGCATCATACAATTATTTACAAAACCTCTTATAAGTTCAAACAAAACTACAAAATAAATGCTACGTCACTTCTAGTGTCAACTGACAGACCTCTAAGTCATGACAAAAATCCAAAGGGGCTTTTACTCCTGTCTAAAGCACTAGATCTCCTGCCTCATACTTGAAAAGCCAAATCACAATTTTTATTGAGTTTTGTGAACCCAATGAGTGAACCATCATTGATGATTTCATCGGATCACAACACACATAACACCTAAGTCACAGATATTCATTTAGATCATACTTACATTCTTGTTATTTCACATAGCATGGGATATCATATAATCACAAAGTTCAATATAGCAAACAACTCATATCACTTTATCACTCATTTCTGCTTTGCAAATTATTCAATGAAATTCAGTTTTATAATGCTTTACACATGAGACTCATATTTGTTCTTATTGTTGTGACTGAGTGCCTATCACTTACTTATAAAAATACTAGCCTATGGGGCGCAGTCAGAACAGAATCGCAGAGCATAACTTTACATGCAGAATCAAAAATCACATAGCAAAGCTCTACGTGGAAGCACTTCATATTGGCATCTAAAGTCACAATGCCTTTATTTGAACATGCATTTTATGAAATGCATCAAATATATACATATCATATATCACAATCACATATGATACCCAAACAAAGCTCATAATCATCGGACCTAAATCCGGTATTCATAAACAAATCGCTAATAATTAAATAATAGTGGCCGTTTAAATAAATCAAAACAAATTAGTCCTAGGAAATCATCTAGGTCGACTCACAGTACGCTCCAAGATGCTATTGCATGGATGGTCCGGTAATGTCCAACTGGCATCCGATATGCTCCTCTATAACATATATAACACATTTACACATATCACATATTTGCACAAATATACAAATATTCCTTAATGCACATGTACTTATACAGTATGCACAATGCATGTTCAATGACAATTCTAGGGTACTTTATCAAGATCCTTAAGAACAAATCATTTAGATATCACAGCCCTCGTTAATACCCTTTATACTTATAATTTGGACCAATATAAAGCAATGAGAGACCAATTTGTAGGCCTATATCTCTATTTTACTCCAATTTAAATATCAACTCATTTGGAATCCTACAGATCAAGATATCATCAAAAATACAGGAATATGTTTAGTAAAATATCCATTTCATGCTCTTCCAACCGGTACCCTTAATTTTATTAGATAAATCTTTTATGAGTCAAAACCAAAAGCTATGATTTCTATGGACGGAGATAGAGAAATGCAGTATGAATCCAATGCTTAAAAAATCAGGTCATTTGGAGGTTCGACGACAAAGTTATGGCCAAAAGAATCAACCAAGGTTCTGTCTACATAAGACAAAGTGAAAAGCAGACAAATGAAAAAGTAGACGAATACAATAAGCAGACAAAGCAAGAAGCAGACAAATGGAAAAGTAGACGAATGCAAGAAGCAGATGAAGCAAGAAGTAGACAAATGGCAAAGTAGACAAAGCAAAAACCAGATGAATGGCAAATAAGATGAAGCCAGAAGCAGATGAAGCAAGAAGCAGACAAATGGCAAAGCAGATGAATGCAATAAGCAGATGAATGCTATAAGAGATGAAGCAAGAAGCAGACGAATGACAAAGTAGATGAATACAATAAGCAGATAAAGCAAGAAGCAGATGAATGGCAAAGCAGATGAATGGAAAAGCAGATAAATGCTATAAGTAGACGAAGCAAAAAGCAGATGAATGTAATAAGCAAACGAAGCAAGAAGCAGACTAATAGCAAAGTAGACGATTCAAATGGTCAACATATGACAAAGCAGAAGTCAACCTAAGATGATATAGATGGTCAACTTAAGACGAAGCAAAAGTCAACATAAGATGATACAAATGGTCAACTTAAGACGAAGCAAAAGTCAACCTAAAACGATACAGATGATCAACTTAAGATGAAGCAAAAGTCAACCTAAGATGATACAGATGGTCAACTTAAGACGAAGTAAAAGCCAATCTAAGGCGATACAGATAGTCATCTTAAGACAAAGCAAAAGTCAACCTAAGACGATACGGATGGTCAACTTAAGATGAAGCAAAAGTCAACCACAGACGATGCATCTCTTAAAACGAATGACATCATCACAAACGATATGACATCATCACAGGCGATACATCTTTATAGACGATATGTCTTTACACTCCTGGATTCAAAAACCTTTTTCTTGAATATCACTAAGTATTCATGAACTCACGTATAAACACCTATATATTCATACTTGCACAGTGAAGAGACAAAGCCTATCACCTTTCCATATCTAACTCTCTACACTAATCCTGTACATCATTTCGTTGCTACTTCAACTACAAGAACCATTTCCATAACATCTAATCACTAACAATCCACCAAAAACCAAATAACACCATATCCACCATTTTCATCCCCTTAACATAGTGTTCAAGAATATAAATATACGTAAATCCATGATCATGCACTAACAATAAATTCATCAACTTTATTTTAAAAATCTACAACTCTAACAATTATATTCACTACTTACTTGTTGAAGACTCCAAAAGCTTCAACTATCTTTAAGCCCTAATTCCATACAAAATTACATAAAACATTGCGAACACTAACCAACTTTTGATTTTTCTCTTGAGCCAGAAGAAACATTTAGCAGTAGAGAAAGTGGTAAGGGATTTGAAAAGGTAAAGTTAAGTCTCAGAAGGAGGTTGATGGAAAACTCTGTATATGGGAAGAAATTCGGAGAAGATGATAACAAGGAAAGAACTTAGGAAAAGAACAAATCCCTTTTTAGGTCTCGAATAACTTAAACTTACTTCTGACAAATAATAAAGGCAACTTTGCACTTGTCACTTTTCATAAGGTCTAACTCTAACTAAGTTTCCTTTGTAACTAACTCCATTAATTCTATCCTTGCAACCCAACTATCTCCAAATCTTCTTTTTCTTTTTTCTCCTATTTTCCATAATACTCTATAAATTCCAAAATCCTAATTTCACCGAAATTTACAAATATATACTTCCACTAATCAATAAAGTTTCCAAAATAGTTAAATTCCAAATTCTCAATTTTCCCGAAAATCACAACCTTGTTCAATTATACCAAAAAAATTCAATGAATGCATATACTGTCATATGAATGTGCAAAAATGTACATATCCTAATTAACTCATGCATAATGTGCATTTTCTTAATTTCTCAGAAGTTTTCTAGAAATCACAATTCTAGCCCTAATATGGGTAACAAGATGTTACAGTTACCCCTTGGGCTAAGATCCTCATGGTTTTGCTTTTCCTACCCTCGAGAAAGCACGTCTTAGGTGTAGAGGTATCCGTACCTTTATAAGGCATACTTCATTCCCCTCTCCAACCAATGTGGGATCTTACAATCTACCCCCGTAGGGCCCAGCATGATCACTTGTCACAACAGGTCAGGAACCAGCTGTAATACCATTTGTAATAGCCCAGACCACCCATCTATAGCTGCCCATAGATATTGTCCACTTTCGGTTTCCCCTCAGGCTAAGAGCTTATGGTTTGCTCTTCTTACACCAGGAAAAAAGTGTCTGAGGGGGAGAGGTATCCATACCTTTATAAGACATACTTTGTTCTCCTATCCAACTAATGTGGGATCTTACAGTCCACCCCTTAGGGCCTAGCATCTTCACTGACACAACGGGTCAGGAACTGGCTCTGATGCCACTTTTAACAGCCCAGACTACCTATCCATAGATATTGTCTGCTTTGAGTTGCTCCTCGGGCCAAGACCCTCATGATTTTGCTCTTCCCACACTAGGCAAAATACGTCTTAGGGGGAGAGGTATCTATACCTTTATAAGGCGTACCTAGTTCCCCTCTCCAACCAATATGGGATCTTACATTTAAAGTTAGCAGCCATAGTCTTTTCTTTGAAGATTTGGAGTTATTATTTATATAGAGAGAAATGTCATATTTATACGGATCATAAAAGTCTTAAATTTTTACTTGCACAAAAAGAATTGAACTTAATAAAAAGAAGATGGATAAAGTTGATTAAAGATTATGATTGCATCATTGACTATCATTTAGGCAAAGCAAATGTATTAGCTGAATCTCTTTGCAGGAAATCATCATCAACTTTAATAACAATCACTACTAGATTATATATAGCCAGTGATGGAGCAATTGTATTTGAGTTAAGGATCAAACCAAAATTGTAACAGCAAGTTAAGGAAACGTATAAGCAAGATCAAAAGCTAGTTGCCATTCTTAAACAAATTCAAAAGGGGAAGGATAGTGAATATGCAATCAAAGAGGGTGGCTACTTGTATTAAAAAGATAGAATCTGTGTTCCTAATGATGATGAGTTAAATAAGAACATCATGAAGGAAGCCCATAATAGTTCATATATTGTGTACCTAGGAATTACGAAAATGTAACATTATTTAAAGACACATTATTAATGTCTATGTATGAAGAGAGACATTGCATATTATATTGCCAGGTGTCTTACATGCTAAAAAGTAAAAGTAGAACATCAAGTTCCAGTAGGTTTAATTCATCCAATGTCAATACCCGAATGGAAATGTGATTAAATCATGATGGTTTTATAGCTGGTTTGCCTCAAACTAGGAAGAAGTATAATGCCATATAGGTGATTATAGATTGATTGATTAACTTAGCCCACTTTTTGCTTTCCAGAATTGACTATCAACTCTTGAATTATGCAAAATGGTACATCAACAAGATAGTGCAGCTGCATGAAGTACCATCTTCCATCATATCAGATTGGGATCTAAAATTCACTTCAAGATTTTGGAAGAAATTACATGAGGCCTTGGATACTGAGCTGAATTTTTGGAACATCCAATTACCATAAGGCAAATACCCGAATACTCGAAGGGCATTCAAGTATAGCCTATGATAATGGTATGTTGGAGCAAAAACAAATCCAACTTACACATGGCGTCATCTAAAGTACTCAAAGATCACTAAACTTTAGAACCATTGATTGTATTCATTCACAATTCTTACTATGACAAAAATCTAAAGGTGCTTTTAGTCCTGTCTAAAGCACTAGGTCTCCTGCCTCATACCTGAAAAGCCATGTCATAATTTTTAATGAGTTTTGTGAACTCAATGAGTGAACCATCATTGATGATTTTATCGGATCACATCACATATAACACCTAAGTCATAGATATTCATTTAGATCATATTTACATTTTTGTTATTTCACATAGCATGGGATATCATATAATCACACAGTTCAGTATAGCAGACAACTCATATCACTTTATCACTCCTTTTTTCTTTGCAAATTATTCAAAGAAATTCAATCTTATAATGCTATATGCATGGGACTCATATTCATTCTTATTGTTGTGACTGACTGCCTATCATTTACTTATACCAATACTAGCCCATAGGGTGCAGTCAGAACAGAATCATAGAGCATAGCTCTATATACAGAATTAGAAATGATGGAGCAAAGCTCTACATGGAAGCGCTTTATACTGGCAACTCAAGTCACAACGGCTTTATCTGAATATGCATTTTATGAAATGCATCAAATACATACATGTCATATATCATAATCACATATGATACCCAAACAAACCTCATAATCATCGGACCTAAGTTTGGTATTCATAAAAAAATCCCTAATAATTAAATAATACTGGCAGTTTAAACAAATCAAATTGAATTAATCCTAGGAAATCATCTAGGTCGACTCACAGTACGCTTTAAGATGCTATTGCTTGGATGGTCCATCAATGTCTGACTGGCATCTGATATGCTCCTCTATAACATACATAACACATTTACACATATCACATATTTGCATAAATATAAAAATATTCCTTAATTCATATGTACAGATACAATATGCACAACACATGTTCAATGACAATTCCAGGGTAATTTATCGAGATCCTTAAGAATAAATTATTCAAATATCACAGCCCTCGTTAATACCCTGTATACTTATAATTTGGACCAATATAAAGCAATGAGAGACCAATTTGTAGGCCTATATCTCCATTTCACTCCAATTTAAATATCAACTCATTTGGAATCCTACAGATCAAGATATCATCAAAAATACACAAATATGTTTAGTAAAATATCCATTTCATGCTCTTCCAATTGATACCCTTATTTTTATTAGATTAATCTTTTTTGAGTCAAAACAAAAAGCTATGATTTATATGGTATGAGATATAGAAATGTGTTATGAATCCAATGCTTCAAAAATCAAGTCATTTGGAGGTCGGACAACAAAGTTATGGACAAAAGAATCAATCAAGGTTCTATCCACATAAGATGAAGCAAAAAGCAGACGAATAGAAAAGCAGATGAAAGTAATAACCAGACGAAGCAATAAGCAGATGAATGCAATAAGAAGATGAAGCAAGAAGCAGAAAAATGGAAAAGTAGACGAATGCCATAAGCAGACGAAGCAAGAAGCAGACGAATAAAAAAGCAAATGAACGTAATAAACAGACGAGGTAAGAAGCAGACGAATTGCAAAGCAGACGAATGGCAAAGAAGACGAATGGTAAAGAAGATGAATGCTATACACAGATGAAGCAAGAAGTAGACGAATGGAAAAGCAGAATAATGGAACAGTAGACGAATGCTATAAGCAGACGAAGCAAGAAGCAGACGAATGGAAAAGTAGATGAAGCAAGAAGGAGACGAACGGTAAAGCAGACAAAGCAAGAAGCAGACGAATGGCAAAGCAGTCGAATGGAAAAAGCAGATGACTCATATGTTCAACTTATGACAAAGAAAAAGTTAACCTAAAACAATATAGATGGTCAACATAAGTCGAAGTAAAAGTCAATCTAAGATGATACAAATGGTGAACTTAAGAAGAAGCAAAAGTCAACCTAAGACGATACAGATGGTCAACTTAAGACGAAGCAAAAGTCAACCTAAGATGATACAGATGGTCAACTTAAGACGAAGCAAAAGTCAAGCAAAGACGATACATCTTTACAGACAATACATCTCTTAAGACGAATGGCATCATCATAGAAGATATGACGTCATCACAGACGATACATTTTTGCACTCCTAGTCTCAAAAACCTTTTTCTTGAATATCACTAAGTTTTCATCAACTCACATATAAACACCTATATATTCATAGTTGCACAGTGAAGAGACAAAGCCTATCACCCTTCCATATCTAACTCTCTACACTAATCCTATACACCAATTTGTTGCTACTTCAACTCCAAGAACCATTTCCACAACATCTAATCACTAACAATCCATCAAAAACCAAATAAAACCATATCCACAATTTTCATCCCCTTAACATAATGTTCAAGAATATAAATATACGTAAATGCCATGATCATGCACTAACAATAAATTTATCAACATTATTTCAAAAGTCTACAACTTTAACAATTATATTCACTACTTGTTAAAGACTTTAAAAGATTCAACTATCTTCAAGCCTTAACTCCATACAAAATTACGTAAACCATTGAGAACACTAACCAACTTCTGGTTTTTCTGTTGAGGCAGAAGAAGCACTTAGTAGTAGAGAAAGTGGTGAGGGATATGAAAAGGTAAAGTTAACTCTCAGAAGGAGTTTGATGGAAAACTCTATGTATAGGAAGAAATTAGGAGAAGATGATAACAAGGAAAGAACTTAGGAAAAGAACAAACCCATTTTTCAGTCTCGGATAACTCAAACTTACTTCTAACAAATAATAAAGGAAACTTTACACTTATCACTTTTCCTAAAGTGTAACTCTAACTAAGTTTCTTTTCAAACTAACTCCATTAATTCTATCTTTGTAACCCAACTATCTCTAAATCTTCTTTTTCTTTTTTTCTCCTATTTTCCATAATACTCTATAAATTTTGAAATAAATCCTAATTTCACCGAAATTCACAAATATATACATCCACTAATTAATAAAGTTTCCAAAATAGTTAAATTCCAAATTCTCAATTTTTCCGAAAATCACAATTCTGTTCAATCAAACCCTGAAAATGTTAATGAATGCATATATAGTCATATGAATGTGCAAATATGTACGTGTCGCAATTAACTCATGCATAATGTGCATTTTCTTAATTTCTCATAAATTTCTCAGAAATCACAATTATAGCCCTAACATAAGTAACGGGATGCTACAATTCTCCCCTCTAGCAAAAATTTCGTCATCAAAATTCTTATCTAATTGATAAAAAAGGTAGGGGTACTAATTTCTCACATAATCCTCCGTTTCCCATATAGCTACCTCAAGAACTATATGCTATGCGATGGATGAATATGTACATCCTAGATCTACCAAAGTATATGCATTAAAATGAAAATACTCAATACACCTGCTACCACATCTGGAGAGATTGGCGCTTCCTATGTGGTGATGACGAAGACCCTGTCTTGAGATTGCGGCTGCTTACTCCACACCTCGGTCCTGATACTAGGCCTCGCTAATTGAGTTATACCTCTACCTCTACCTCTCTGTTCAGGTTCGTCAACTCCACTCTGTTGAGCCGAAGTCTCAGTCAAAGCTCCTCCTCTAGCTCTATATTGTGATCCTAACATCTCCGGACAATCTTTGATCTGGTGCTCATAAGAGCCACATCGAAAACAAGATCTAGTTTCTCTCTAACATTTACCACCATGCCTTTTTCCATAGTACTCATACTCAGGTAGTTGTTGAGACTAGTTGGAGGAAATTTGTCCACTACCTCTCCCAGTTTGGAAAAATTCACTTCTTGAACGGGATCCAGATTGTCTAAATCTAGTCTAGAATTGAGAAGATCTGTTCTGGCATTTCCTGAAGCTTCTATCAAAATTAATCTGAGATTCATCTTGTCTTTTACCTCTGCCTTCCTGTTTACTCTCTCCTTGACTGCTTTTTAACAGTTGTTCAATTTTGATCGAACCAGCTCTTAACTCAATGAAAGTACCTAAATCTGAAAGTGTCAATCTTGTTCTGATCTCCGTATTGATTCCATTCTCAAATCTCCTACACTTATCTTCTTCTGTAGGGATAAGAGCAGTGGCATAACCCATCAATTCATTAAACCAGACCTCATATTAAGCCAGTTCCATCCTACCCTACTTCAATTCCAAGAACTCCTTCATCTTCATACCCAAATAGATCTTGGGCATGTAATTATCTCTAAAGACCTTCAGAAAGTCTTCCCACTTCAATTGGCAAGGCAGGGTAGTATTGCGTAGGAGAATCTTCCACCACTGGTATGTAGGACCTTGTAGTAGTGAGACAACATAGTCAAATCTCTCATCTACTTCACAATCCATCTGGTCGAACACCCTTTTGGTTCGCTCTAACCACCCTTCTACCTCATCTGGGTCTATACTTCCATAAAAGTCTACAGCCCCTTGCTTCCTCAGTTTATCAGATCTCCTTTCTTGCCTCACAGGACTTCTCGGAGGCATTCGAGCATTTTTAGGTACAGGAGACTCTACATTGGCTCTTACAGACTCCATGTTAGCTAACTCACCAATTGGTTCTCCTATAGAAGGTGACCTATAACAAATAAAAGTGGTGATTACTACCTAAATTTCTCACTATTTATCATATTTCAACTCACATTTGTCCCTAAAGATGCCAAACTATGCTCTAATGCCACCATTGCAACATCCTACTACCATAAGGCAAATACCCGAATACCCGAAGGGCATTCAAGTATTCCCTATGATAATGGTATGTTAGAGCAAAAGCAAATCCAACTTATACATGGCATCATCTAAAGTACTCAAAGGTCACTAAACTTTAGAACCATTGATTGTATTCAGTCACAATTCTCACTTTGTTTACATCATACAATTATTTACAGAACCTCTTATAGGTTCAAACCAAACTACAAAATAAATGCTAAGGCATTTCTAGTGTTAGCTGACAGACCTCTGAACCATGAAAAAAATCCAAAGGGGCTTTTAGTTCTGTCTATAGCACTAAGTCTCTAGCCTCATATCTGAAAAGCCACATCACAATTTTTGATGACTTTTGTGAACTCAATAAGTTAACCATCATTGATGATTTCACCAAATCACAACACACATAACACGTAAGTCACAAATATTCATTTAGATAATATTTACATTCTTATTATTTCACATAGCATGGGATATTATATATTCACATAGTCTAATATAGCAAACAACCTATATCACTTTATCATTCATTTCAGCTTTGCAAATTATTTAAAGATATTCAGTCTCATAATGCTATATGCATGAGACTCATATTCATTCTTATTGTTGTGACTGAGTACCTATCACTTACTTTTATAAATACTGGCCCATATGGTGTAGTCAAAATAAAATCACGAAGCATAGCTCTACGTGTAGAATTAGAAATTGGTTTAGATTACTACCACAAAAATGGCAAAATAGAATTAATTAACATTGTATAGTTCAAAATAAAGATTTAAACATGGAAGTGTTTCATACTAGCAACTTAAGTCATAATGTCTTTATCTGAGCATGCATTTTATGAAATGCATCAAATACATACATGTCATATATCACAATCACATATGATACCCAAACAAAGCTCATAATCATCAGACCTAAGTCCAATATTCATAAACAATTCACTAACAATTAAATAATAATGGCAGTTTAAACAAATCAAATCGAATTAATCCTAAGAAATCATCTAGGTCGACTCACAATACACTCTAAGATGTTATTGCCTAGATGGTTCGGCAATGTCCGACTAGCGTCTGATATGCTCCTCTATAACATACATAACACATTTACACATATCACATATTTGCATAAATATACAAATGTTACTTAATGCACAACGCATGTTTAATGACAATTCTGGGGTAGTTTATCGAGATCCTTAAGAACAAATCATTCAAATATCACAGGCCTTGTTATTACCCTGTATACTTATAATTTAGATCAATATAAAGCAATGAGAGACCAATTTGTAGGCCTATATCTCTAGTTTACTCCAATTTAAATATCATCTCATTTGGAATCCTATAAATCAAGATATCATCAAAAATACAGAAATATGTTTAGCAAAATATCCATTTCATGCTCTTCTAACCAATACCCTTACTTTTATTAGATCAATCTTTTTTGAGTCAAAACCAAAAGCTATGAATTTTATGGAAAGAGATAGAGAAATGCGTTTTGAATCCAATGCTTTAAAAATCAGGTCATTTGGAGGTCGAACGACAAAGTTATGGCTAAAAGAATCAATTAAGGTTCTGTCCACAAAAGACGAAGCAAAAAGTAGACAAATGGAAAAGCATACGAATGCAATAAGTAGATGAAGTAAGAAGCAGATGAATGGCAAAGTAGATGAAGCAAGAAGCAGATGAATGGCAAAGCAGACGAATGCTATAAGCAGACGAAGCAAGAAGAAGAAGAATGGCAAAGCAGATGAATGGAAAAGCAGTCGAATGCTATAAGAAGACAAAGCAAGAAGCAAATGAATGCAATAAGCAGGCGAAGCAAGAAGTAGACGAATGGCAAAGAATATGAATGGAATAAATAGACAAATCAGACGGTCAACTTATGATGAAGCAGAAGTCAACCTAAGATGATACAAGTGGTCAACTTAAGATGAAGCAAAAGTCAACCTAAGACGATACAGATGGTCAGCTTAAAATGAAGCAAAAGTCAACCTAAGATGATACAGATGGTTAGCTTAAGACAAAGCAAAAGTCAACTTAAAACGATACAGATCGTCAACTTATGACGAAGCAAAAGTCAACCTAAGGCGATACAGATGGTCAACTTAAGATGAAGCAAAAGTCAACCTAAGACGATAAAAATGATCAACTTAGGATGAAGCAAAAGTCAACCTAAGACGATATAGATGGTCAACTTAAGACAAAGCAAAAGTTAACCTAAGATGATACATCTTTAAAGACGATGCGTCTCTTAAGACGAATAACGTCATCACAGACGATACATCTTTACACTCTTGGACTCAAAAACCTTTTTCTTAAATATCACTAAGTTTTCATCAACTTATGTAAACACCTATATATTCATACTTACAAAGTGAAGAGACAGAGCCTGTTACCTTTCCATATCTAAGTCTCTACACTAATCCTATACATCATTTCATTCCTATTTCAACTCCAAGAACCATTTCCACAACATCTAATCACTAACAATCCATCAAAAACCAAATAACACCATATCCACAATTTTCATTCCCTTAACATAGTATTCAAGAATATAAATATATGTAAATTCCATGATTATGCACTGACAATAAATTCATCAACTTTATTTCAAAAATCTACAACTCTAACAATTATATTCACTACTTACTTTTTGAAGATTCCAAAAGCTTCAACTATCTTCAAACCCTAACTCCATACAAAATTATGTAAACCATTGTGAACAATAACCAACTTTTGGTTTTTCTCTTGAGGCAGAAGAAACACTTAGCAGCAGAAAAAGTGGTGAGGGATATGAAAAAGTAAAGTTAAGTCTCAGAAGGAGTTTGATGGAAAACTCTGTGTATGGGAAGAAATTCGGAGAAGATGATAACAAGGAAAGAATTTAGGAAAAGAACAAAACCCTTTTTAAGTCTCGAATAACTCAAACTTACTTCTGACAAATAATAAAGGCAACTTTACCACTTTTCCTAAGGTCTAACTTTAACTAAGTTTCTTTTGAAACTGACTCCATTAATTTTATCCTTGCAACCCAACTATCTCCAAATCTTCTTTTTCCTTTTTTCTCCTATTTTCCATAATACTCTATAAATTCTGAAATAAATCATAATTTCACCAAAATTTCCAAATATATACTTCCACTAATCAATAAAGTATCCAAAATAGTTAAATTCAAATTTCTCAATTTTCCCAAAAATCACAACTCTGTTCAATCATACCTCGAAAATGTCAATGAATGCATATACAGTCATATGAATGTACAAAGATGTACATGTCCCAATTAACTCATTCATATTGTACATTTCTTAATTTCTCAGAAGTTTCCGAGAAATCACAATTATGGCCCTAACATGGGTAACAGGATGTTATAATTTTAGTATAGCTTGTCTTCATCAAATGGATGGACAATCAGAAAGAGTGATTTAGGTGCTATAAGATATGTTTAGGAGTTATGTTATCAATTTTAAAGAAAACTGGGATGAACACCTTCCATTGATTGAACTTACATACAATAATAGCTAGCAAAAAAGCATAAAGATGGCATCATATGAGGTTTTCTATGGTAGAAAGTGTAGAACACCCTTATGCTGGACATAACTCAGTGAAAGCAAGATTATGGGTTTAGAATTGATAAAGGAAACTAAGGATAAGGTGAAGATTATAAAGTAAAGGTTGTAAGTTGCTTCTGATCACCAAAAATCATATACATATTTTAAAAGAAAGGACATTGAATATGTTGTTGGTGGCAAGGTTTTCTTGAAAGCTTCATCATGGAAGAAATTTTTTCAATTAATAAGAAGGGTAAGTTAAGCCCCATATTCATTGGTCCATATGAGATAATTGAGCGTGTGGGACTAGTAGCTTACAGATTAGCGTTGTCATAAGATCTGGAAAATATTCATGGTGTCTTCTATGTATCTTTGTTAAGGAGATATCAATCTAATCCATCACATATTATAAAATTGGAAGATACTAATCTACAACTAGATCTAGCTTATAAAGAGAAGCTAGTGAAAATTCTTGTAAGAGATACGAAACAACTAATGAACAAGGCGGCTCCATTAGTGGAAGTACTATGGACGAAACTCGAGGTCTAGGAAGGCACATGGGAACCAGAAGAAATCATTAGAAAGTCTTATCCATGACTATTTAACATAGGGAAATTTTAAGGGTGAATTTTTATTTTAGAAAGGGACTTGTAATGTCCCAAAAATCTTGATTTCATGAATAGTATTTTTTGGACTCTAAATTATGCATCCCAAGGTGAACAATGACACTTGGGACCTAAAATGCACTTTATTTTTTTTGGCATTGGATAGTATTATTCAAAGACAGCCCAATGATCAAATTTGTGGTCAAAACAAGTTCATTTTGAGAGTTTGACCAAGAGTTGACTAATGGTCAAAGTTTAACTCAAGAAAGGGGTGAAAGTCAATCCCATAAATATTAATAGAAATAAATGATATTAATTAAGGTATTTATGTGGGGTTGATATTTTAGTGGTATTAAATCCAAATAATAGATTAAAATTGAAAGTTAATTTTAGATCTTGAAAAAAAAACACTATTGGCTTTAATGAAATACATTGGATTATTTGCCACCTAATCACTCCTTTCTCCCCCAAGATTGCCAAGAACAACCCCCTCTTTCTTCTCCACTTTGTTTTTCATTTTTCTTCCATTTTCAAGCTCACTTTCTCTATCTTTAACCGCTAAATCAACTATTAAACACTAAATTATCAACCTAGCGTCCCTAAACTCACCATATTAACAAAAATTTTGGAAATAGATGAAGAAAAAGTATATTATTTTCTTAATGAATAGTACTCGAAATTAACAAGGTAAGTTAATGGAATTTTGGTTGTTTTTAGTATATGATTTTAGTGAGTTGCGTGCATTAAGGACTAAAACACGTGAAATTGAAAATTTTATGCAATATTATGAATACAAAGAAGATGAATTGAAGGAGAGAGAGAAATAGAAAGAGAAGAAATAAGGAATTGATGGTGAAATTGAAGTTTATGGAAGCTTAATTTGAAGATTTGGACATCAATTTGGTATGTGTTCAAGCAATTTTATTTTCCCTAAAAATTATGTGTTATGTAATGTAGGGCTCTTGAGATAAAATTTGGGGACTTATGAAATTATTGTTAAAAATATTTAATTGGATGCTAAATGAAGTAGTATATGTGGTTAATTTAGATTTTGGAATTATAATTTGTATTTCTCTCAATTGGCATACATTAATCGTACATTATGTTTGAATTTGGAAAATTTATATATATGTTATTTTGACTAATTGGTAAGATAAATACGTCTTTCATCTTCTATGAACTAAATTAAAATCAATAATAAAAAAATTAAGGAGTGACATTTACTTTGGTCAAATATGAAATAGCTTGAATTGACTATTATGAGATTATATCATTAAATTTCAATTACATTTAATTAGATTTGCCCCTAGTAAAATATATGGAAATTGGAGGAATGTGATAAGGTTAGCAAGCCAATTAGGGGGTTAGAAGTATTGCATTATGATATGTGTTACGGGACTGTATGGCTTCGATAGCTTAGTTCCAGTGTAAGATATTTCATTTGTGTTATGGACTACATGGCTTTGAGAGCTTGGTCCCGATATGTATATACAAAAAAAGTGTTGCTCTGGGAACTCGATACTATCTTTTAAAATCTCACTTATTCAACTTGGAAATGCAATTCCATTGGATTTTACTTTGATTATTTACAGAAAAATATATAAATGCATAAATTATGATTAAAGAACTTCAAATGGAAGTAGTAATTAAATTATACAATTTATTGATCATTATGTAATTAGATATGAATGAATTTAATAAATACATGCTTATATGTCACAAATAAAATTTAATGCCTATTTAGGCTTAGAAATAAATGAAGATATTTATGAAGTAAATCACTTGTTAATATAGAAATCAAGTATAATATGTAAAATACACAAGAAGAGGGGTTTAATTGTGTAAACTTTTCAAAGATATTAATCTTTAGGAATTTCTTTAATTCCTTTACAAAATTTAGATGATCACAAAAACACTTTAATAAAGTCGATAAGTAATGCAATTGCAAGAATTATTATCTACTCTTCTAACAACAAGAAAATTAAAAGATAGAGAATAGACGTTAAAATTTTATACTGGTTCACCCTTAACCTTAGGCTACGTCCAGTCCTCAAAGTTTGTCCTTGTAGAGCCTCTTCATGTCTCTCCCACAAAGTATTCTTTATCTGCTTTCTTAGCCTCTCCAGGCTCTAGCCTGTTGGCCCCTGAATGTGTTCTTTTTAGTTAAGCATGATTTAGATAATTATGAGGCTTGGATAAGTGAACTTTTGGGAGTTAAATTTTTTTACTTTTATTTATGTCTATGTTAGTAGAATTTAATTCATGGGTTAGTTGAATTAAAGGTGGTAAAAATTCATAAAGGGGTATTTGGGGTAGTTTAGCTAAGGCTAGAAAGCACTAAGGCATTAAAAGAAGGGCAAGGTAGACTTTTCTCATTCATTAAGGGTAAAATGGGAAAGGAAAGGTGGTGTTTTGTGCTTGAGAAGAAGAAAAACGTGGAATAGGTGAAGGAAGAAGTGAAATATGAAAATCAAAAGTGAGAAAG
>JANSVA010440965.1:0-17791 GCA_025504915.1 Erythroxylum reticulatum | reverse complement strand
GAGACGACTTGAGGTTGCATCCTATATTGCAATCCTTGGAATTAAATTTTTGATTCAGTTTCCAAGGGATTAATCTAGAGATCAAACTAGAGCTAATCATATGGCAACATTTACAACCATTTGCAACTTTGATTCTTCTTCTTGGTGTTTCCATCTTTCTTGTCTTTTAATTTTCTTCTTCTTGCTCTATGAAGACAAGCGAAAAATATTCTTCAAAAAATGGTCCAAATATCATGCTTTTGACTCACTTTAACTTCTTTGCTTCTGAATTGTTCCTAAAATCACATATAAGTCAAAGTGATTATCTTAAGCAATTTATTGTCCTTAATTGCTAAGTGTTATGAAATAATTAAATAATCAATTAAGCACCTATCAATTTCCCCCACACTTAGCTTTTGGTCGTCCTCAGGTAAAACATTAAAATTAAGCTCAAAAATCGAAGAACATTTACTCAATTCCTATATATTCCTAAAATATACAATCATAAGCAAAGATCAATGACTTTCAAAAACATAGTAAGAACTTAACATTCCAAGTTTTTACTCATGATCAATCAACATTCATCATCTTCAAAATTTGAGCAATCTAATAGTAGACTAAAAAAATATGTTTAATTAAGATATGTTCATGGGTACAGTCAAATACCATTCACAATCAATACATTCCACAACTTTGCATATCATTTTAATTTCTCCACCACTAATGTTCATATGCAAAATATTGATCCAAAGACTTTTCAAGGTTACAATATGGGCAAAGGTAAGGTGAAATATATTTGGGTCAAGTAGCATGAAAGTCATTAAAGATAGTGAAACAAAAATAACACTCAATATACTATCAAGTGAAAAAATCAACATTCACTCATAATTGTGTACATCAACTATGTTGAATGCAAAAACAAGTTTCACAACTCTAACTTGAGCTCTCATAGACAAACCACATGAAGTATATACCAATCCGAGGGGATCACTCATACAATTGATGAAAATACATTGAAATGAGAAAAGTGACCTTTCCAAGCCAACGTCTACCTCATATTCAACATACTTAAGTAATGCATTCAATGCCACTTTAGGATGATGCATTAAGTATGAATAACCTTGCAAACCACATATGTGCATCCTTCTTGATACATTTTTTCTTTTTCTTTTTCTTTTCTTTTACTTTTTCTCTTTTCTTTCTTTCTTTTTCTTTCTTTTCTCATATAAAAATTAAAATAAACTACATCAATATGGGAATTTCAATGATAAGACATAAAATAACATCCTAATCATTATAGTTAATCCATACATATGTACACCCCCACACATAGAATTTTGTACATCTATAAACTCAACAATCACAAATGTTCTACTAGATTTATGGCTTAGGTAAGACATTTTGTTAAGTATTAAGCATGTAATGTGGTTAATTCCAAAAAAAAAGGCTAATAAGGCTTAAGGGGACTTATCACGGGAAAAATCATGTTAATGAGGTAGGCTATTTGGCTAACATAGCTTATGAAATAAAGAGTAATTAATCATTTCTATGTTAATGCATGTGATAAAAATGTGGTCTCAAATAGAAACTCACAGTAAAGTCAAGATGTACATACCATGAAGGTCGCACAATATTAAAAGACAATGAGGCTGATATAGATGTGTCAGTATAATAATGCTCAAAATCTCACCAGCTTTGTCTACCACTAGTCATTACTCTTTTAAAGATAATGCATATCGACCAATCACAAGAGTAAAAATATATGCTAAAGTTGATATGAAATTTTCTAGTCAATTCACTCTCTACTCATGACTATATAATCCTAGAAGTAAAAGAAAACGAGAGAATGTTTGTTTCACTTATTTGATTATTTGTCTCATTTTGATTGAAAACTTAAAAACAAGTAAGAAACAAACCAATGCAGACACACACATGCAAATAAAAAGTAATGCCAAAATGTAAAGAAAAGAAATTTACTTTCCTTAGGTTGCCTCCCAAGAAGTGCCTTGGTTTAGGGTCTTTCGCTCGACTCCATGTTTCATCCTCACATGACAAAATTATGATCTTTAGTTGTCATATGTGACTCCTCCACGTGAGGTTCTTCAGGATAGAGTCTCAGTTGATGATCTGTCATATTTAGCATCTTTCCTATCCTCTAACTTTCAATCTTGATTGAGTCCATGCACTCTAGAAAGATCTCAAATATCTCTTGGCCTTTTTCTTCCTCATTTAATCCCTCCAATCTATTATGTAAACGTGAAGAGTTAGTTTAAAAAATAATCATGAACTCAATATTAACCTCTAAGCTAAATGATACATCATTTTTTTTGGTTTAAGCTCCTCCTCAACTTCTTCTTCACATGCAATTCCTTGAGTATTACTCTCAAAATTCTCAAGTTCTTCATCACATTGTAAGATTTCTGCACTTACGTCCATAGCGTATGCCTCAGGTTAATATAATGCTCCTCTTCCATTTGTGATTTTAGGCATTCGATCCTCGCTGCCATTTCACCTATTTGGCTTAACAAGTTCTAGTTTCTAGACATTATATGCCTCATCTCCTGCTAGAACTGTTACAATTGATATTGTAGTCTCTCTTGAAATTGGAGATTATTAGCAATCACAATAATGATCAATTTTTCCAAAGACATAACTGAGTTTTATTGGCTCTCCACATCTTAGAAACTAGACCAAGATTGCCTTTCATCCTATTGGAATTGTAGGGGTATTCTGTTGAAATTGTTGCATACTCTCTTAAAGTTACTGCATACCCTATTGAAATTAAAGATGGCCAACATTACAAGTCTTCATATAGTCATCCAGAGGCATACCTGAGTTGTGAGAAGAAGCTTCTGGTCCACACGAGCATTGTTGTGTGTCCTACAAACTATTATAGAAGTAATTCTGATGGTTATCCCATCCATAACCAAAGTTAGGTTGATCAATCCAACCTTAGTTATAGGATTGAGAATAAGAGTTATAAAAGAAATTACTTCTATCCATGTCAGCTATTTTTATTCACACAAATTCCAAACAAAAAGTGAAAAGATCAAGAAATAGCTGACAAAATTATGAACAAATATATACAAAACACCATTTAAAATCACAAACAAAAACTAAAACACCGAACCCAACAATGACGCCAAAATTGATAGTGCGTCGTAACACTAGTCAAAATAAAAACTAGATTATTACTATAGTAATGGTGAGTCTAAGTCAATCCCACAGAGAGTATGTGTAAAGTTGTTGAATTGAAATTAATCGGTGTTTAAGTTAGGGGGTTGGGTTTTAGAAAATATAATGAAATTAGACTAATAAAAACAAATTAAAGAAAACATACGAAAAGTGATAAATGTGGGGAATTTAGTAATGACCCAGTTCTTTAGTTTAATCTAGGCCTACACCCTCATTAAATATATTTCATTGATATGTTGGTTTTAAACCTATCTTAGCAACTATTAATCGTGGGTGAATAATTAACACGAGTTTTCCTTTAAATAGTGTTTAATCAAGATAAGATCGTTAATTAAACCTAACTAGAAAATAACCTAGGATATAATCTTTATATTCAATTAGGTAGTAGCATTACAAATTAGGAAAACTGATAATCAAAACAATAATTACATATGATGTGCCATTTAACCTAGTCATATTATGCCTAATGATTACAAATCATTAGTTGCGACACATAAATTTCAACATAATAATTAAAAATTATATTGAAATTCTAATAATGGGTTTCTAAATAAATGATTCAATGAATGTATTAAAATCATCTTTTCACAATACCCAATGGGTTCATTCACAAATAATCGAACAATAATGAGAATACTACTATCCATATAAAAAACCCAAATCAATGAATGTAAGATAACATAATTAATTTCTTATAAAAGAAAGAAACAACAAAAATAGTGAAATAGACTTATCCTGGGTCATCGAAATCAATGTCATCTTTGAGCCGGTATCAGGATGTCTGGGCCTTCATAGGTCTCTCCCAACAAAATACTCCAGTCCCAATTGAACATCCCAACCAAAACCCCTCAAAACCTAGTTACAATGTCTCCACTCTTCTTTCTGTCTTCTTTTCTCGTTACCACTACTGTTCTATCTCTTAAATTAATTTTTGGTCTATTTTACAATTCACACCTTTTTGAAAACCTATGCAGGCCTCTTGGACGTCTACGTTTTGTTCCTCTGTTGTCCTCCTGTGTTGTGTCGTTTTGCTTCACTCCTTTATCCACCTGTTGCACTACATTTTGCTCCGAATTGCTCTTTGCTTCTGGGCTACATTTTGGTCTTGGCCTGCTTCCTATCTACTAAGTTGCTAGTTGCTTTCTCTAATTTTTTTATTCATAGACCATTAAATTTACATAGTTGAATGGCAACATGCATATCCATCTGCAACTTTGATCTTTCTTCTTTATGTTTCCATCTATCTCTTCTTTTAATTTTCTTCTTCTTGATCCATGAAGACAAGTGAAAATTAATCTTGAGAAAATGGTCTAAATATCATACTTTCAACTAACTTTAACTTCTTTTCTTCCGAATTGTGCCTAAGTCACATATGAATCAAATGACTATCTTAAGAAATTTATTGTCCTGAATTGCTAAGTGTTATGAAATAATTAAATAATCAATTAATCAGTTATCAAAACATTAAAATCATCCATGAATATCTCTATGATCTTCTCAACATACTAGAAAAAAATGTTCATCATACATCTCTAAAATATGGCGGGTGGATTGCATAATCTAAATGGCATCCTTCGATAAGTGAACATACTGAATGGGCATGTGAAGGTGGTCTTTTCTTGATCTTTTGATGCGATTGGGATTTGAAGATAACCTGAAAAGCCATCTAGAAAATAATCACTGTGCTATCCTATACTTAGCAATGTATCCTCTCCTAGGTGATGTATCCTCTTCTTGTTATTGTATCCTCTTCTCGATGTTGTATCCTTAACCAATATGACCTACCACTTGTTCTTCTTGGACAACTTGGTTAATGAGATCCTTTAGTGGGAAAGGAGAAGAAAACTTGAAGAGATATAATTCAAGCTCCAATAAGCCTGGAATTAATTTAATCTCATTAGAATTAATTCCAGCTTATTAACTAAATACCATTCCACTAAAGAAAATTAGTTAAACTTTTAAATTACTAGATATTATGAGAACATATGTTTCAAATGTAATGCCCACATACCCCCAGGAGGATATGCATGTGTCACACTCATAAACAGAACAAACAAACCAAAAGCAATCTAAAACTTCCTTAAAACCAAATCAGGAAATCGTAAATGATATTATATTGATCTTAATACAAACTTGTTCAAAATCCAAAATTAGCCTAAAATATAGTTATTACAAACTTATAAACAAATCTAAATTCATACACTTCATATACAAGACAAAATTAAAAATCAAAATACATCTGTTTCAAAACAAATCTTTGACTCCTTTGGTCATTGTAGTTATCTCGTCCTAGTCTTTACAACCTTCTCTCAGAATCTACACAGGGCAAATCCACTGTGCTAAGCATATAAGTTAGTTAGTGATAACTACACTATGCATAAACTAACAATCATTTTTTAGTGTTAACAACCATTAAGGGATTGTCTTTTATAAAAATTCAAACATAATGAATTTTAGAACAAATTGTACAAATAACATAACTAAATATCAGGAGAAGGTATAATCCCTTTAGATCAGAACGTAACAAATCAGATCATAAATTTTGTTTATATCAAAATCAACATGTATCAGAATAAAAAACCAGATGACTACTAATCCATTTATAGAAGTGGGTAACGGGACTTATACAGGAGAGACTAAAGTCTCGATAACAGGAGACACCAAAGTTTCGTTAATAAGCAAGACAGAAGTCTCGATAATAGGAGACCCCGAAGTGTTAGACACCGAAGTGCTAGACACCAAAGTTTCACAGAGAGCAACTGCAGATCCTTCTAGGCATGCCTATTTACCCATAACTAGGACATAACAATTTCAAAAATAAAACATCTGAAATTCAATACAGATATCAATCATTGGTTTCATACTATGTATTCAAACATGTAACATTCTTATAGTTTTGCAAATCATTCAAGGAATTCAAATCAGTAGCAAACAAAATAGTCAAAGTAAATCTATCAAAATTTACTTATAAATACTGAAATATTACTTACAGATGAGACCATCTAAATTACTTATAATTACTAATTTAACTGACTAAGCCCATTTAAGATTATATCACGTATTATGTATGTTCAATAACAAATTTTAGGTTTCTTAACCTTAATCTTGTCACATTATCAATCATGTGAAACCATATTAAATTGCTCAATACAGATTTATCTCACGACCAACTTTTGGGTCCACTTTGCTCAATTATTCCCATTATGAAAATGAGGTAATTTGATAACACTTCCTTCTATAAAATTGTTCTCCCAAGTCTTCAGTTTCTAATGATACCAAGTTCATTCCATTTGGTTCTACATACTGAAAGTTATACTCAAAAGATCTCAGACTATACTTAAGCTTCAACAGAATTCTTATCTTAGTATCCAATCAAATTCTAAAATCCTTAGAGGCAGAATTAGAATTCAATCTCTTCAGAACATTTGTATATAAAATCAAGAATCATTCCATTTGAAAATCAACAAATCAGGATATAAGTAAAATATCGAAGTATGTTCAATAAAATATTCCAGCTCATACTATTCCATCAAATTCCCTCACTTTCATTCAATCAATATTTTTCAATCAATTCAAAAGGCTATCAATTTTTATGGAGAGGTAGAAAGATGTGTTAGGAATCTATTGGTTTAAGAATCAAGTAATTTGGATATTGGGTGAAGAAGTTATAGCAAATTAAATGACAGATGTTGAAAAGCAATCATTTTTCAAAAAAATGTTTGCACGATCGCGACCCGCGACTTCATAAGCGAGGTCGCAATCCTGTTGAACTCATGACCCTTAGCATTGAAGATGCGATTGTTCTGAAGCATGATTGCAACTTGTGATCTTCTTCTCTTCTTCACCGAACAACATCTTCCATTTTTTTGTATCTTTTATTGATTTTCTTTATTCCCTCTTCACATATTCTGGACTTTTATATCTAATACAACCTCTAAACCCATCAAGTGCAAGCTTATATGATAATTCATAAAACTTCCTACACAAGCTTTCTCTCACTGCTGTGTTTTCCAAAAAAATTTCTCACTTCTTTCTTCTTCATCTTAATCCATTGCTAATTCATATTCTTTATATTTTCACACCCACTGCAACTTATCTTACACTAAAATAACTTAAAATTCAAACTTCAAAAACTTTATATGCACTCTGTGCTTCTCTCTCTATTGCTACATTTAATTTCATTCAAAACCAATCCCATATTCCACATAGAACCAAACCTTTACCATTTTTATACTTCTTCGCTATTGCTTCTAGTCAACTCAAATAATCGTAATCATAAAAAACAGAGCATATAATATTACAGCTATTCCAATATCTACACAATTATGAAGTCACACCATTTTCACATAATGCATTTTAAACGTCACTGAAGCTATCAATTTATGCATTCACTCATTTCTAGTACTAAATCATCATCAAATTCATTCACAAAACCCAGAAAATTATAAACATCACTTACTTGTTTTAACAAAAACTCTAACAGTGACCTTTGGTGGATGCAGTAACAAATCTCTAGTAGTGAGAGTTCGGTGGATAAACAAAAATACAAGGAACAAGTTTTGTGTGTTGATAGGTTACGGTGAAGAACAAGCTACAGTGTTTTCCTCCCTACCAAAAACTTAACCCACGTATCCTCCTTGTATGTAATACCTATGTCATCAAATAAAATTGCCACATGTCTCCTTTGCATGTGAGCCATTAGTCACTAATCCATTAGTCAATCCGTCACATTATAATTGGTCCATATTATAGTATTTTTCCAAGTCCAAAAAGACCCAAAATTTCATAAATTTCCTAAAATTCACCAAAAATTCAGAATTTATAATAATAAGCTCCAAATAAATTTTCAATACATAAAAACCCGAAATTCTCCTTTAATCACATTTATTTTATTTTCAAATCATAACACAATTTTAACTTATATCATACATGTACTTTATTAATTATGTAACATTTCATCTAGGGTATATTTTGGGGGCTTACATCAAATATGATGTCCAATTATAAACTCTAATAATATCATAGCCATCTACACAATAAACGGTAAAATTACCATTTTGCCCTTACATTAGTTTTTCCTTCCAGATCTCTCGTTTTACTCTATATGATGATCGACACATAAGACCTCATCTTGGTATTAAGACCTGATGGGTAGCTAGTCCATCAAACAACTGGCGCCAGTTTAATCACTAATTTTCGTAAAACATCTAGAAGTGATGATATCACTATAAACTCTTGATTTGAGTGAATGTTCCCTGATATATGTTTCAATTAATAATTCCAACATGCAGACCCTAGATTGATACTTTGTAAAAATCCATTATGATCATATAAAAAATAATAATAAAACACATATGAGTCCACCGATCATCATGATTGTGGTTTATAATAAACGAATGCTTAAGTTATATGTTTTAAGATTAAAGTAGCGGCCCACTTTATTCTTTAAAACATACTTGATTCCATATTAATTTAATAGTTCCATTATCAATAGTTAACTATTATCATGATATGAAACTCATCATTCCCTTGAAGTAAACTCTTTTACTTGTATGGAGATAAATCACAACACTATAGTCTAATCATAATCAAGCGGCCAACTTGATTATTCAACTGTGAATCTATTGCTTTAGATTCTTATAATATACATGTATTTCATACATCTCTGTGTATATATATATTACTTACAAAAGAATATCGGTACCTTATAACTAGATATCTAGTGCTAATAAAAACGAAACTCTTTTGTTTTATTAATAATAAATATTTTCATTACAAAAGTAACTAGAAGAAAATTAAGTTATAAGTAAATACACTTACTTTCTAGGGCACTATATTTACGTAACTCTAGCAATCTCCCACATTCCCTAAAACTAGTTTGACTTATCCCTCATTCCCATCCCTACTATATGACCCTCAAAACTCTTTTGAGACAACGTCTTCATAAATAGATCAACAAGTTTTTGCTCTAAGGGAATCTTTCACCATGTTGTAATATCTCCCTTATGAGATGGTACCTTCTCTCAATATGTTTAGTAGCCTTATGGTTCTGAGGTTCTTTAGAATTAGCCACTGCCCTAATACTATCATAACAAAGTATAATGACCTTTCTAACTCAAGAACCACCTCTAAATCGTTTAGGAACTTACGGAGCCAGACTACTTCTTTTGCTACTTCACAAGTAGCAACATACTCAGCCCCCATAGTTGAATCAGCAATGTAAGATTGCTTAATACTCCTCCAGAATATGGCTTCACCTCCAAAAACAAATATAGAACTAGAAGTTGATTTCCTTGAATCAACATCTAATTGAAAATCAGAATTTGTATATCCTGTCGGAATAAGGCTACGTCCAAGTTAAATAAGCATTAAGTTCTTCGTCCTACAAAGATACTTTAGTATGCACTTCATTGTAGTCCAATGCACCATTCTTGGATTGGAATGGAATCTACTTACCAGTCCTACTGCGTAGCAGATATCCAGTCTAGTGTAAGGTATAGTATACATTAAACTTCCAACTGCCAAAGCATATTGAACGTTATGCATACATTCGACCTCCTCTTAGGTCTTAAAGTGCTTGCTCCTTTGAAATTTTGATTCCATGTATAATAGGAGTGAAACCCCTCTTGGAATCTTGCATAACAAACTTATTGAGCATGTTTTTAATGTAGGTTATTTGAGACAAAAGGCTGTCAGTTTGTTCTTACGATCCCTTATAAGTTTGATCCCTAGAATATAGCAAGCCTCTTCTAAATCCTTCATTGAGAATTGTTCGTTCAGCCATCCCTTAACCATAGATAACATTCCTACATCATTTCGAATAAGCAGAATGTCATCAGCATATAGGATTAGAAAAGTAACCTTGCATTTTTGTATCCTTTTATAGACACAATGCAACATCCCACTACTATAAGGTATGTACTCGAACATCTATGGACATTCAAGTACATATCCTATGATAATGGTATGTTAGAGCAAAACAAATCCAACTTACACATGGCATCAACTAACATATTTAAAAGTTATAAAATTTTAAAAACCATTCAATGCATTCATTCACAAAAGCTTACATTGTTTTCCATTAAACAAATATTTTTAAAACCTCTTACAGGTTCCAGCAAAAACTACAAAATCAAAGCTATAAGTCTTTTGATGTCAGCTGACAGATCTCTGAGCCATAACTTAGTACAAAATGTTCCTCTAATCCAGAATAAGATACTAAGTCTCCTACCTCATACCTAAAAAGTCACATTGCAATTTTTATGAGTTTTGAGAACACAATGAGTGAACCATCATTGATGATTTCACACAGATCACATACATAATTCACATATTTCACAAATATTCATTACAAACACGTATGTCCAAATACTCACATTATCATGGCACATTACGTAATCATTGCGAATCAAAACATACAAATACAGATGTATGAGACTCTAGATTTGTTATCATTGATGTGACCAAGTATAACACCCCAACCCCTCGAGACCCGTGCCCGACATCTTGAATGATATTTTAGTTCATACCCTGTAAGGGTGGCATGCTAGAGTACTTAATCAATCAAAACTCCGTACAAATTTTTTTTGAACAATATAAGCATATGTAGAAACCAATTATCAAAATTCGGTATAAAACTTTTTTTCGACAATGCATGCATATGTAAGAATCAACATTCAAATGGGGCCCACTTGATTTAAAAACTTTTTCAACCATAACAATACAATCATTAAAATCTCAATAACCTTTTGAGCCCATTTCAAATACAGAACACTTTAGTCATAATGTCTTTACATTACAAAATAAATACATTTGTATACACGTTGTGTAAAAGTTTCTGAATACATTATTCGATATAAAAATTTTGGAATATATATACAATTCAATGCAAAAATAAAGAACTACAATGCATATGCGAACTAAGCCTAACCTCTATCCCTTACTTGTATGTTGTAGGTATACTTCTGTTTGCCTAACGGGGTATTCTTCTGATCCTAAAAAATATTTGCAAATTTTGGGTAAGTTTTGCGAACTCAATGAGTGACCATCATCAATGGCTCACCCAGTGATATAACACATAAATCACATTCACATCATTTCACATTTCACACTCAATACACTTAAATCGTTCGTATTATGCATATGTTGTGCACATGAGACCCACTTTCCATTTATTACTTTGTTGTGACCGAGTGCCTAAATTGTCTCATATCCATTGGATACTAGGATCATTACTAACTGTCCCTTATCCTATGGAGATGAAGGGCTCATTTTATATGGTAAGCCTTAGGCTCTTAATCACTTTCTAAGCTGGAGGATCTTTTTCACACTTTGAGCTTTAAGCTTTGATCGGTGGCTACTCTGGCCACAAATCCTATTATGTTTCATGCATTCATGAAACGGAATGCCTCAATCACATTTGCATATACTCATGTAATCACATTCACATATAATCTAACCTTAGTCTGGCATTCAACATTAAGTTGAGAATCACATTTTTATTCATATGCAAATACGCGTTTAAAACACATTTATCAGCTAACCGTAGTCCAGCATTTAACAATCAAATTATGTACACTTATTTCATCTTATTCATATACAAGTAATACTTCAATAACCTAAGCAAATATCACAATCATCGAACCTTCTATCTAAAAATCAACAAAATCAATCACATTCATATGAGCATTCAGTAGTCAACCAATACAAAATTCTAAACAGAACAAACAATAAAATGAGACCATCTAGGTCTACTCACAGTACACTCCAGATTAGCATTAACTTCTATAATCCAAAAATGTCTGGATGGGGACGTTCTATCCTGTATCATCATTATGAGAAACACATATTGCACACACATTATTAATTGTATAATCACATAAACATTTAGTTTTACACACATGTATATGTGTAATGTATAATGCATGCTCAATGACAATCCCGGGTATATTTTCTAAATTCACATCTTATGCTCATTCAAATTTCACAACTCATACATGTCTAATTGAACTTAGATTTACACTTCATTTGTATATGATCATTATAAAATTCTCCATTCAATCTTTACACTTTGTATGTGTGCTTATTCATAAGCTTACACCTCAAGAACACTTGGTTACTCTATAACATAACTCAATTTCTTGTCATATCTTTTCTAACCTCATAAGATCTCATAATATCCCATTCTCATTCAAAATTAATCACTTAATACATATTTCTCAACTTCCTTGAACATAACTACAATCATATGAATATCTTCATTCCCATTATACTGATGCATTTGATACTTCGATTTCATCTATTCGTTCACTAAGTTTTAACCCCCTTTTTCGCTTCAAACATATCATACATTAGTCACATAAAACAAGGATCATTCTAGGTTCACTTTAAGACCCATTTAAACCTTAATTAGGGTCACTTCACTTGTGAATGTCCGTTAGGCGAACATCCATGTCTGTTAAACTGGCTGCTAAAACAGGTCACTTATAGAACTTGAAAATTTGACCATCTAGACATTTAAATCTCTTCTCAAGGTCTGCATAGAAGTTGTAGCTCTCAAAGTCCAATTTAAAACAATACCTAAATGACCTCAATCCGAGTTCTATAGAAAACTTTAGGCCTCTTGCACCAAAGTATGTCCAATTGCATCAAATTTTCTAGATTTCTACCTCTTTACTTATTACATTCAACATCATATGCTTGATCTGTCACTTCTAGCTCAATTATTCATCATTTATCCATTATTCTAACTCCATTACAACTCAATATCATCCATAACGAAATTATATCCCATGATTGATCATAAACACTAATAACAGAGCATACACATATATATGCATTCATCATCAACTTTCTGCACATATTCAACTTCATTTCCACTTTCATTTCACTTCTAACTAACTATCACCTTGATCCTTCACATTTCAAGACACCACATTAATCCCTTTCTTTATATTTAGACTTATTTTACATCATCACAAAAACACTCAAATAAATTCACATTAATTCATCAAGATAACATAACAAAACCCATTATGTATCTAGTTTTTTTGCACTTTTTCCTACACCCAGTACTCAACTTCAAATCAAAATTAAAAACTCTTAATGATATAATTTGAATTAGATATCTTCATAAAAAATGTAGCCCTATGTCTCTAATTCAATTCAAATTAAAGATCATCTCATTTGGATAACTACAGAACAAGTTATGGCTAAACAAATAGAAGCTTATTTAGTGAGAAAAGTCAAAGCTAATATTTCTCTAGCACACTTTAAACACCATTTACTCACTCAATCCAACATTATGTCATTCCATAATCTATTACCCATCAAAACACAACAGCAAGATTTGAATCTATCCCCATTTCTCATCCATGTTTTATCACATACCCATCCTCAACTTATGAACATTTAACCTCTAACTATCATCAAATATGCTTCTATTAAGACAACCCATGAAAAACAAAGTTTAACTTACATGTTTTTCTCCAAAGCTCTTTCAAATAACCAGGAAACCCTAGCTACTCCACGTATATAATCATCATAAATGGAGGTGGACTAGGTTAGGTTTTCTAGTGGTAAGATGATGAAGATAAATGGAAGTAGCAAGTGAAGGATAAGCGTAAGTTTCAACATTAAAGCTTGGGAGAAGAGGGTATCGTAGATGGAGAGAGAACAAATGAAGAAAAAGTGAAGAAGATGAAGCAATGTAGCATATGTCATGAATGGTTAATTGAAAGACCCAAAATATGGTCTGTCATTTAACAAATTCATGACTTATACATGTGGTGTGGCAAGTGACACATGTCACTTGTCACATGTCACTTCCCCATGGTTCCATTTAGTCCACTTTAATAACTAGTCCATTTTGTCTCCAAATTCTACTCCAATTGTCTCGCAATTTTTAATGACATAAGTCATTAAATCCCCAAAGTCACATATTAAAATTCCTACTACCATTTCACATTTATTTCTATCACTATTCATCAATTGTTTTACCACTTTACATTTTTCCTAGTCCAAAAATACCCTTAAATTTCATGAAATTCCCAATTTTTTTTTGAAAATTATAATTCACTACTTATGCACTCCAACTCAATTGATAACACATGTAATTTACAATTCCCAATATAATCACATTTATAGATCAATTATACTCAGAAAATGTAAAATGAGTACATGAACAATTATTTTCATGTGCAAAAATCACTATTTATGTGTGTGTGTGTATGCTATATTATGCATGAGCATGAGATGCATTTTTTTCAATCTCTCTTTGATCTCACATGTAGCAAATTTTAAGGTTCTAACCCTTATTATGGAAACAGGATGTTACATTTCTCCCCTCCTTAATAAATTTCATCCTTAAAATTCTTATCTGTTTGATGAAAGAGGCAGGGGTATGTTTCCACAATTACTTCTCCATTTCCTATTTAACTTTACCACTAGAATAATTTCTTCCAATTGACTATAGTCAATCAAATTAATCAATCCTCTACTCATTTCTTCAATATCACACTACCTTAACTGTTTCCTCATTATATTTCAAATTACTCATAATTTTTTTCACTTCGTAAGCTGTCAATACATCTTTGTCAAATCATATCATTATTTCTTAGCGTATTTACATATCACACATTAAAATTCTAAGAAATTTTTATTATTAATACAACTCATAAGTTATTGGTCCTATGCTCTCAGTAACTTCATATGGACCAATACTATTCAAGCATAGTTTATCCTTTTCCCTAATCTGAGCACAATTTTTCTCAATCTAAGCACACTTTGGCAAGGTAATACTCTAAGAGACATTCTGTCTTTCACTTGATACTTCACATCCTTTTAGTGTTACTACACTTGACTCTATTGTCTATCTCATTATGTTTCATAACCTCGATGTTGATCCACCAATTTCATTTATCTTACTTGAATCACTTAGCTTCTAACATAGATCAATTTCACTAATCAACAATATCTTAAATCGATTCTGGCCTTTATCCATTTTTATGCCCTTTTTATTTCAATGGAAGGGTGAATGACTCTTTCTGTCGTTTTACACCTTATACAATATTCTAAAGATATCACTATGATAATGATTGTTATTCCATTGGTCTAATGCTCCTATGAACTCCAAAATATTAGCTTTAAGGGTACCTCTAACAGTTATGATTGTTGGTAATTCAAACATTCAGTCACTTATTTCTACGTCCTTAACAGTTAATTACTATTTTGGCATATTCCTACTAGGATGTCTAGCTTAGGTTGTTACTTGCTTTATCTAGTGGTCTCTTTGCTCAATCATCTTTATTGGGTACATATACTCTTTAATTCAATCACAAAGTATCAATTTTTAATCAAACTCAAACTTGGATTCATTTTCAATTTCTTAGTAAGATTCACAAATTTTGAATCCTCAACTTGGGCTCTGCTAATCTTTTCATGTGAAGCTGATCTTAAATTCAGTAGCTAATAATACTTTGATTTGCCCAAAATTCAACTCGACATTTTATTTTTTTTATTGCACTAGAATTGGTGACCTCAATTTCAAAATTTATGATACATTGTTATGGAATTTTCTATTCAATACCTCATATTACAACACTAGCTTTACTGAGAAATACTCATTTGTACATCAAAATCTTCCAGTAACTCTATCCATTTTCTCAATCTTATTTTTAATTCTTTCAAACTCAATAATTACTCCAAACTTTAATGATCTCTATAAATTCCGAAATGTTTCTGTATATATGATGTCCCCAACTTTTAAGCAATCAACATTGTAGCAAGCTTCAATTTATAAATCAAATAATCAACTCATGAGACTTTAATATTTATTGGTCTCCACGCATATGAAATCACTTTATTATGCTGCATTGGATTTTATCTTAATTTCTTATAGAAACATAATTGTATACTACAAAATCTCCAAATCCAAATGATATAATTAACATTGATGTTATATTTCCTCAAAATTTTCTTTACATTCATCAGTCATATGATTTACACGTTTTTCCTAAGATTTTTTTGTCAAAGAGCTAAGATCAGTAAAAACCCTTAACAACTTCTAGTAGTGTCCAATTTCTAACCAATTTTTAGAAAATTTTAGATCTCTCATATATACCTGGAAGTTTCTCTCTCCATTATTACCTCTATTTTCTTTGGGTCTCCCAATATGCCATGTTTGGATACTATACAACCCAACATTTTATTTAATCGAGTTAAGATTCACTCCTATTGAACTTCACAAATAATTGTTTCTACTTTCATGATATGTAAGATTTCCTCAAGTATTCAAAATATTCTTCTCCACTTTTCAAACACATTCGATATATCATCTATGATCATAGTCACTAATTAATCCAAACAAAATTGAGACACTTTATTCTTCAATACTATAATAATGTCAGGGGTATTGTCCACTCCAATAAATATAACCCAAATTTCCTTATGCCCATGAGTTGTTCTCTTAATTCTTTAAGAATCTAAATCCTTAATGAAGTAGCATTATCCTATGTTATTTTCGATTTTCCCAGTTGACTTCTTCTTCTCAAATGAGTTTATCAATTCATTCTATTTACTCTTATTTCACATGGACTTATTCTAGCGTCTGTTCATTCTTACTAGTTTCTCCACACATTTCAATTTATTTGCAATCTTTACTTCCTGGGTTGGTAACACATTCCTCAATTCTAATATGTATCTCCTGTACATATTTGCATAGAATATAGTGTGGACCTCAATTCCTTTAGCAATAGTAGTAGTATTATCAATTCAAGTATCCAATAACATAGTTGGACAATTTATATTGGATACAACCCATACACTCTCAATAATGTATTCATTTTTTCTCACAACTAAGTATCATATCTATCTGACTCCAATATTTACTTTTAATTCATTACATATTCATTTATAATTTCTTCCTTTGTTGATCATTCTTAAATTGCATTATCTGATCAACTTAACCTAATTCAGGGAAATTCTTCTTTGAAATAAGATTTCTTGCTACTTTCATCAATACCACTCATAAAATTCTTATCAATTAATTGTCTTTACCATTACTTGTTAACCATTCTTAGAACCTTAAGAAAATCAATTTAAGCTATTCATAATATCTCATTAAGATCAATTTATCCCATAATTGATACGATTAGAACATCCTTTTTAATAAGACTTATTGAATCACTAAGCAAATTATTTACTCTAGTACCTTAGTATACACCATCCAAATCATTACATCTTATCTAGAAACGTATTTAGGATAACTCACCAATTAGTAGCTTATGCTAAAGATACCTTGATCTTCTTTGATTATGGACAACACTTCCCCCTTTGCACCTGCCCTCGATCGTGGGGATTATACTGTGATCATGTCCTTCTTCTTTTTCCTCAAATTCATCGTATATAGTAACATCATTAACAATCTCAATTCATTCCCAATTGATCACTTTAAGCACTTTCACATCCTACTCTAACTCATCTTAAACATTGAACTATAAGAACTATGATTAGCAATTATTCAATAAGTCACCGATTGCATCCTATATCATCTACATATATATAATACTCATATGCTTAACATTTTCACTTATCATGGTGATCCCATTATCAGATGTGC
>JANSVA010440956.1:0-17795 GCA_025504915.1 Erythroxylum reticulatum | reverse complement strand
CCTTATTTAGGGATGCATTTGCATTTGTCAAATCTTGTGATAGGTGTCAAAGGGTCAGGAATATTAGTAGGAGACATGACATGACATTGACTAACATTCTTGTTTGCGAGGTTTTTGATATTTGGGGTAGAGACTTCATGGGACCATTCCCTAAGTCTTTCTCCAATCAATATATATTGGTTGCTGTTGGTTATGTTAGCAAGTGCATGGAAGCTAAGGCATTGCCCACAAATGAGTCTAGACGTGTTGTTAAATTTTTGAAGAAGAAAATTTTTACACGTTTTGGCACACCTAGGGCTATCATTAATGATGGGGGTCGTATTTTTACAATAAACTTTTTGATTCATTATTAGCTAAGTATGAGGTAACCCATAAGGTTGCTACTCCATACCACCCCTAAACCAGTGGACAAGTTGAAGTCTCAAACAGGGAATTAAAGAAAATACTAGAGAAAATTGTTAATACTTCTAGTGGGGCTAGTCTTTAAAGCTAGATGATGCATTTTAGACATATAGGACCGCAGTTAAGACACCTATAGGCATGTCACCATTTAAGATAATGTATGGAAAGTCTTGTCATCTTCCAGTTAAGTTAGAGCATCGTGCATACTGGGCTACCAAATTTCTTAACTTTGATTTGTCTTATGCAGGTGCTAAGGGCCTTATGTAGCCTCACGAGCTTGAAGAGTTCCGTTTGGATGCTTATAACAATTCAAAGTTGTATAAGGAGCATGTGAAGAAGTGGAATGACAAGAAGATCCTCCAACGAGACTTTAAGGTAGGTGACCAGGTATTGATTTACATCTCCCGTCTTTGTCTTTTTCCAGGGAAGCTTAAGTCAATGTGGTATGGTCCATTCACTATGATCTAAGTCCTTCATTTTGGGGTCCTTGAGATAAAACGAGAAAATGAAAACCCTTTCAAGGTAAATGGACAACGAGCTAAATTGTATATGTCCAGGTTTGTCGATAATTCTGAGGAGCGATTGTCTCTTCATGACACTTCGCCTCTTTGATCTCAGTGCATGCCTTTCAGTAGGACTGTAGTTTTCTTTCTTTTTTCTCGTTGTTTCCTTTGCGTTTCTTTCTAGTTTATTACATTTCTTTGAGTTATTTTAAGTTTTCTTTAGGGTTTGCATGGTTGGGAACAAAGAGTTCTTAGCCGATTCTTTTTCAGGGAAGTTTCTTCTTCCTCTTTCCCCTATTTGTGTTTGATTGTTAACTACTTGAACGTTAGGGACAATGTTCATATTAAGTGTGGAGGGATTGAGAATGTGTGCATGCTGATGTTTACGATATTGATGTTGATGTTAAGAGATATACACTTGAATGGCTGCGACTCTTTTAGTAGTTAATTTGAGTCTCATTTTTTATGAATTTGACTATATAATTTTGTCAAAGTAGTTGGATGAAGAATTGGGTTGTATGCGTGAACTTGGATTAGGCAGCTTGAGAAGATAGTGAACCATATGGATTGATTAAAGTAGTTGATTGCATAAACTTAGTTAATAACTGATGCTGAATGATGAGACAATGTATGGAGTTTTGATGGATTTTCATTTAAACATATGTGAGGCTTAAGCTATATGACTGCATCTCATAGTCATTTATTTTTGTTGTTATATGTGATGCTTCCTTATGTGGATTACCATACATGTTTGATACTACTAAAAAAACGAAAAAAAACGTTAAGCTTGTAGCTTGAGATGTAGGTAGCTGATGGAGAGAACAACGAAGGTAGCATGAAAGGAGCACTAAACCATAATTTTTATTGGTCACAAGAAGGCACAGGATAGTACGTGGGAGGAAGCTAGGTTGAAGCATCTATACGTTAGCTGGTGGAAAAAGAAGACGTTGATACAAAAATTCTAGAAGCAGCTAGCAGTGGAGAGTGCGTGAACCAACTTCGAAGCAGCTGGTGGCATAACCTAGAGGAAGCAGCTGGTGGAAACTAAACAAGCAGTAGTTAGTGGAGGAGACACCTAGTGGAAGCCTCTACGTTGAAGCAACTGGGCTAGGAGAATAACATTACACCACTGAGGAGACTCTCTACTCACACACGTCGAGACACGGAAGCTGGAGAATAACGAAGAGCTAGTGGAGATGAAGACATGTTGAGCTGGTGGAAGCTGGAGAATAACGATGAGCTGGTGGAGATGAAGACACGTTGAAGTTGGTGGCTAGAGAAACAACAAAGCATCTAGTTACAAGATGACATTGAAGCAGCCGGTTGTAAGAAAATATGGAAGAGAGCTGGTGAAACAAAATCGTTGAAGAGGGAGTGTGTGTGCGTAGTGCTTGGATTAAAAAAACACTCTCTCCACACTCTCACGTCGAAGCAGCTGGTGGAGACACCAAAACAAAGCAGGAGGTGGCAAGCAACGAAAGAAAGTAGTTGGTGGCAAAGAAGGAGAGCAACGTAGCAACCTACTCCAATAACACACACTCCATTCTATTCACGTAAGTGTGGAAAGAAGATAACAACTTAGCCAAGGCTTTTTGATCCCAACTGTTACTGTTTTTTTAATTTATTTTTATTCCTTTTTTATTTTAATTGTGTGGATTTTATCAATGCAACCATATATTATGACCATGATTTATGTTACATTGATGAATATGTGTGAGTAAACTTTTTTAGGTTAAGGTTAAGATTGATATTGTATTAGAATAATTTTTGTGGTATTAATTTTTGCTTGATTGAATGCATATTTATTCCTAATTTAGCTTGATTACCTAGATTAAGACCTTAGATGATTGAATGCCATAACCAATGGGATTTATTTTGTAGAAAAATTAATCAAGCGACATACTTGAGATTAAAGTGTAAACCAACCTTAGGATCTTCTGTGAGGATACCTAGGATTAACGTACTTAGTTTTATGCTTCTTGTATTAAACGTCTTTTATTCTGAATTATCTATGAACCAAGTGGGTGACTCAGATTTAGAAGAGAAGGGAATTCTCATGAACATTGGGTTCGACTGGCTTAAGTAAAGTAATTCCTAGATCAATCAACTGTTATAATTTTTAGTATCCAATTCAATTGAAATCTGATACCTTAACCGATTGCTGTCATTTGATTAAATCTAGCTGTTTTTTTTAATTCATACATTGCAATTTTCATATTTCCTTGATTTGCTTATTTTATTTTATTTATTTTTAAATCAATCAATTCTTGATCGTCCGAGTAATTTTACATCGTTTAATTTACTTGTCTTGCGTGTTAGAATTCCCTTGGGTACGATATCTAGTTCTTACCGTTTTATATTACTTATTAACGGGGCGCACTTTCCTCTAATTGGTCTAGATATAATTCAATTTATATTTTTTGTTTAGACCGCAACAAGCTCTAAACACACTCTCTCCAAAGTTTAGGATTCTGGTGACAACATATTATTCGTAGGATGAGGCTTGAGACATCAATACCTTGATTGATCGTTTTGTTGCGAAGGAGGAGAAGCTGAAGAACACTCCTCATACAACATCGATTGCAGCAACCAAAGGAAAGGCCCAAACGTAAAAAGGAAAGAAATCCAAATCCTCTCCATATGTTTAGTTTGGTCAGTCTAGTATTGTTAAGGGTATGCAGGATGATGGTAAAGGAGAAGGGTCATAAAGGTCCAACAACCAAAAATTTAAGGCTTGGAAGGAGAAACAAGAATTGTCAAATAACTCCTTGGCTTATATGATTCATGAATCGAATTATGCTATAGCTACGTTCAATTCTTGATGGTTAGTGTAGGTTCTAGGGAGCCCACTTTCATGGGAGATGTTCATCATGGATTTAGTGAGGGAACATACTCATAGGTATTGACACCACACTTCAACCAAAAACCTTAAGGCATTAGGTGTATAAGTCTTTTCCACTTATATTTCCTTCACTAACTCCATTTCTTTCCAATGTGGGATTCCTACTCACACTTGACATCCCAACAATATCCCCCTCAAGTGTGAACTTCTACATTGGGCTTGGACTCCCCTTTGACCAAAAACCTTTTTGCTTAGAGCTTGAGTATAAGGTGTCACCAAGAGCCTTTCTACTCTACTAGTCTGGACCCACCAGGAGTCTACTTACTCTCTTTCGTGGGGAAGCAACCATGGGATCTGACTAGCATCTCCATACTTGTCCCTTACCGAACCATCAACTCTGATACCATTTGTAGGTTCTAGGGAGCCCACTTTCATGGGAGATGTTCATCATGGATTTAGTGAGGGAACATACTCATGGGCTTTAACACCACACTTCAACCTAAAATCTTAAGGCATTAGGTTTATGAGTCCTTTCTACTTATATGTCCTTCATTAACTCCATCTCTTTCTAACGTGAGATTCCTACTCACACTTGACATCCCAACAGTTAGACAGTGGAGCATCTAATCATGTTGCTTCCACAATGCAAGGGTTCATATCCAAGAGAAAGCCAACTAAAGGGGAGGAGAAACTGGTGGTTAACAATAATGAAGAAGTCGATATACAGTCTATGGGGAATGTATGTTTGAATCTCAATATGGGGTTTGTACTTATATTACATGACACATCTTAAATAATATTTTTAGATAGAATTTGATATTTATGTCCGTGTTAGACAAAGCGTGTTATTGTTTTGTCATTGATAATTTAGTTGTACAGTTATTTTTCAATGCAAAACATATTGGAACTACCTTCTTGTTTATATAAAATGTGTCTTACACCTCATAAGATGTATGCTTCTTCATATATTGCTTAACCTGTTACTCGAAAGAGACCTCTGATTAAGGAAAAGTCATACATGTTATGGAAGAAAAGTTTATGCCACATTTTAGAGATAAAGTTGAGAGATTAATAAAGGAAAACATTCTCGCAACTTTAGATTTTGATGATATGGAAAATGTGTTGACTCTTGCAAAGGCAACTTGGCTAAAATAAAGGAAAATGTGATCAAGTCAAGATTTAGGCTTGATAGATTTCACACATGCAGATATTGTTGGACCCTATACAACTACATTTATTGATGTTACGATTATGTGTTCCTGTTTAAGAAAAAGTCTGAAGTTATTGACAAATTCAAGATCTTTAAGATTGATGTTGAGAACTAATTGAGAAAATTATCAAAATTGTCAAATCTGACAGTGGAGGAGAGTATTATGGCAAACATGGTGGTTTAGGACAAGGAAAAGGTCTGCTTGCTAGGTATGTGGAATCTTGTGGAATAGTGACTCAGTTCACTATACTAGGTAGTCTTGAGTAAAATGGTGTAGTTGAAATGCGTAATCGTATCCTAAAGATCACGATGAAGTTAATGCAGAGCAGGACTAACTTACTTGATTATCTAAAAATGGTGGAAGCCTAGCCTTTCACGCATTCGTGCATAAGGTTGCCCTGTTGAGGTACGTTTGTATAATCCTTATGAAAGAAAATTGCACACCCATTCTACTCATTGCTATTTAGCTGGATATCTGGACCACTCTAAAGGCTATAGATTTTACTATAGAGAAGTGGGGCTAGAATAGTTGAATCATAAACATCTAAGTTTCTAGAAGATGAGAGTAGGTCGTCTTAACCTTCAAATGATAGCATAACGGATATTATAGTTATATCATGTCCACCACTCATACGATCTAAGTACTATGCTTGTATAGGAACAGGAACCCATACCTGTACAAATAGAGGTTCCTGTGTAACAACCCAGACCACCAGCTTGCAGATATTATCCGCTTTGGGCCAAGGCCTTCGTGCCAAGCACCCACACAATTTTCCTTTTCTAGCGTGTAGGCCTCTTTAGGGCACTACTCCTACAGAACTTCCCAGGAGATCACCCATCCTAGTACTGCTCTTGCCCAAGCATGTTTAACTTCGGAGTTCTGATGAGATCCGGTGCGTTGGGACATGAAAAATGTGTCTGCAAGGGGAAGGTATCCACAGCCTTATAAGGTATGCTTCGTTCTCTTTTCCAATCGATGTGGGATAGAGCCCATAGCCTTAATGCTACTAGGATTGCTTGAGTCAGTGCATGAATCCCTTTCTTTTATAAAGTAAGCAATCCTTTACTTTACCTGTATCATTGGTAGTCAATCCATCTAAAATTTCCTTTATAATTGTAACAGCCCAGACCACCCGCTTGTAGATATTGTCCACTTTGGGCCAAGGACTTCGTGCTAAGGACCCTCTCAGTTTTACTTTGATTTTTAGTTGAGATATAGAGCAATGTGTTACAGGTCCAATGGTTTAAGTCTCATGTCATTTGGAGGTCAGACAAAGGAGATATAGCCAAAAGATTGAAGGATGTTGCATCAGCCCTCATCCTTCAAAGTCGCAATCGTGCATATTGGCTAACCAACTTGTGAATTCGCGATCGCGCTTCATCATGATCGTGACATTCAGTGAAAAAAATTAAGGTCACAATCATGATAAATCATGATCGCTACTTTCGGTGAACAGAAGCGGGTTCGCGATCGTGCTTAAGCACGATCACGATTCTCCTAGTCGCACACCTTCTCTTTAAACCTCCCTCACTTCTATCCCATATAACTTTCAATCCAGAAATCCAAAAATTTCAAAATTTATATCAATAAAAAATTAAAAGAAAGATCTAAAACTTTGATGAAGACAATTTCATCAAAATCTTTTTAGATTAATACAGTTTAATCATGGAAGTTTCAGACCAAAACTAACTTCTCTAAGTTATCTTCTTCATTCTTTATGCTTCCTCTTTCATTCCCTTTCACTTTCCTTCCATTTACATTCTCCAATTTCATTTTACCATTTTAACTCTCATTCATCTCAACACATTCACAACAATTCCAAAAATCCATGCTTAAGCAAAAAGAACAGAAGAAAAGTCATTCAAGCATTTCACCATTCTCTACGCTTTCTTCATTGTCATTTTCCTATATTTTCATTTTCTGCATTCTCTTAATCCTTTTTCTCTAAATATCATTTAAACGATCTTTCTCATCTCAGATCATCATCTTACAACTATTCTTCAACTCTAAATTCCTTCTTTTGATCATCATTAAAAACACTCTAAACTCATGTATACAGTGAATGCACAACCATAAACAGAGCATTTACTTGTTCTTCTCTCCAAAATTTTCTATACTTAATCATACGCGTTTCTTATGATCTTTCAACTTATAAATCATTTATACATTATCTTAAGACATCTAGATCATCAATTATTCAAAAATTTCATATCATATACCCTCAGTGTTCATGAAAACGTCCATTTTTTTCTTCATGATCATGCAATGAAAAATAAATCACCATTTTGGTTTCATAAACCAACAACTCTAAAGGATACTTACTTGATATTTATCCAAAATTTGCAAAAGCTCAAGGAGCCCTAAACTTCATGCAACTCACGTAATACCACTTTAAGGGTCGGCAAGCTTTGGTATTTCTTAATGCAAAGAGAGTGAAACCGAAGTTAGGAGTAAAAGTGAATAGATAAAAACATGGTTTAACTTAGGGGGAGTTTTGATGAAAAACTCTGTGTTACAGAAAGAAACAACTTTGAAGAAGAAAACTACAAGAGAGAGATGAAGACAAGAACAGTAACTTGTCTTTCAAGGTTAAGGAAATTTAACTTAAAACTTAGACAATTGTCCACTTCTGAAGACATTAGCCAATTTCCCTAAACTAACTAGTTCTATTTGAACTAGTTCCATTAAATCTCATCTTTTCATTACAATTTTCTCCACAATTTTCAATATCATCTTTTTACAAATTCGAAGTCATCTCCGAAATTTACAAAGTCATTTTTAACAATTCTCTAATATCATTTGGTTTCCTATCTCTATTTTTCATACATCAATTTACTTGCTAAATGGAATTTTTCCTAGTACAATTATATCCACATTTTCAAAAATAAATCCTAAAATTCACCAGAGTTCAAAATTAACAACTACACTTTCCAATTAAAATTTTAATACAATAATTTGACAACTCTCAATAATATCACATCATAATTCAATTAACCCAGAATTATCAATGAATGCATGTACAATTATTTTCATGTGCAAAAACACAATGTTCATGTGTATATAATATAATGCATGAATATAAAATGCATTTCTAAACTCTCAATAATCTCTCTCATATTTACTATTTTAGCCTGAACATAAGTAACGGGATGTTATACCATTGTAACAGCCTAGACCACCCACTTGCAGATATTGTCCGCTTTGGGCCAAGGCCTTTATGCCAAGCACCCACACAATTTTGCTTTTCCAGTGTGTAGGCCTCTTTAGGGCACTACTCCTGCAGGACTTCCCAGGAGGTCACCCATCCTAGTACTGCTCTTGCCTAAGCACGTTTACCTTCAAAGTTCTGATAGGATCCGGTGCGTTGGTGCATGAAAAACGCGTCTGTAAGGGGAAGGTATCCACAGCCTTATAAGGCATGCTTCGTTCTCCTTCCCAATCGATGTGGCATAGAGCCCATAGCCTTAGTGCTATCGGGATATCCCCTCCTTTGTGGAGGCCCAGCGTCCTCGCTGGCCCACTAGCCTGGGTACTGGCTTTGATACCAATGGATGTTGAATGCCGAACTTTGGGTCCGATGGAAAATGTGAATTGAATGTGAATATGTAAACACATGACCGATTGTGCATATGATATGTGATGCATTCCATTACATGAATGCACGAAACATAAAGGTTGTTTTGGCTGGAGTAGCCACAGAAAAAGAACTTAAAGCTCAGAATTTGAAAAAGAGCCTAGAGCTTAGAAACAAATTAAGAGCCAAATGCTCACTATGTAAAATGAGCCTGGTATCTCCAACAAATACAGGACAGTTATTAATAAGCCCGGTATCCACAATAGATATAGGATAATTATAGGCACTTGGTCACAACAACATAATAACTGAAAGTGAATCTCATGAGCATTGCATATGTATATGACATATGTTGAAGGTGAAATGTGAAATGAATGATTAAATGACATATGTTTAAGTGAATGTGTAATGTATGTGACTTGATCTAATGATTTGATGAATTGTACGTGTTATTTGATTGAGTGAGCCTTCGAGGATGGTCACTCATTGAGTTCGCAAAACTCACCCAAAATTTGCAATATTTTCAAGCTCAGAAGAGTTACCCCGTTGGACAAGTGGTAGTATAACCACTGTATTCAAGTAAGAGGTTGAGGTCGGGATCAGTTCGCATCTGCATCTGCATCTGCATTTGTATTTTCTTATTTTTGTATTGAATTGAGTCTTCTGCAATTATTGTACAATGTGTATGCGAATGTATTTATATTGTAATGAGATTATGATTATGAGTGTTTTGTATCTGAAATGGGCCCTAGCAATTAATAAATTTCTAACGATAAAAAAAAACTTGTACTGAGTTTTTAAAAGTTGACTATTTTAGCATGCCACTTTTACGGGATATGCACTTGAGCATCACTCAGGATGTCGGGTATGTGTCTTGCAAGAGTGGGGTGCTACAATTTGGTATCAGAGCCTAGATTTAGTATCTTACATGGGCATTTTTCTGAAATATGTATCAAGTTACATGCATTTTAGTCATGTCATAGCAGACAGTAGCAACTGATCCTTAGTCTGAGTCACATGTGTGAGCATGTGTATGAGTCACATGTGTGAGCATGTGTTAAGAGTTTGAGTTGATTGAATTAGTGAGAAGAGTGATGCTCTTTCAGAATGTGAGAAGATGAAAGTTATGGATAACCAAAAATGGGAAATAGCATATAGTTAGATATCATAAATTATGATTCAATGCAATTTTATTGGAGGATTTATTATTGAATATGACACCAATATTGTACTGTGGTGATATATCCCTGAATGTGATATAAATGTGAATGTATTGTCATCGATTATTTGAGGAAAATAGGAATATAAGTAGAAATGAGGAGATTAAAGTGTACAAGCAAAATATAATGAAAACAAAAAAATTTATGATCTTAAGAAGATGAATTCTAAACTGAAATGGTTGTTTGATTAATATGACAAGAATTACGATCCACTATAAGAAGATATTAGAGGTAATGAGACTAGAATTTCATAATGATTATACATCAATAATTCTGAATTGATTGAGGATATACATATGAGAGATGAAATAAATGACAATAGGAAGATAAGATAGAAAGGAGGAAAGAATAAAAGGGGAATGGAGTAGACATAATTGACTTTATAAGGGATGAATTATGTGTAGTAAGGAGAAACTTAGAAATGCATATAAGAGAGGATTTTATGTACACACGAGATTAAAAAAAAGATGATGAATCAAATGTGAAGAGTGAATGCACTCTATATGGTAGTTGAATTATTATAAAATGATGTAACACTAGAAGAGGAAAATTCAGGAAAATTGAGATAAAAGTTGATGGTAGCATATGTCAATGCAAGGAAACCCCGACCATGGCAAGGATAAAGAGAGAAACATTGTCTATGATCATTTGAGATCAAAGTATTACTATTGTAAGATAATTATTGATCCGTCATAAATAAATCTCTAAATAGAATGGGATGACCTTGATTGATAAGGATTATATGAACAATATCGATGATAGTAGCAAGAAATCTTCTTTTAAAGAAGAATTTCCCTGAATTAGGTTAAGATGATCAGATGATTCAATTTAAGAATGATCAATGAAGAAACAAATCAGAAATGAATCTGTAATGGATCAAAAGTGAATATTAGAGTCATATCCCTAGCGGAGACTTAGGCATAAGAGGTAGAATATGCTACTGCGAATGTATGCCTTTTGTTTAATGTAAAGTATCCAACTATATGATTGGATTATTGAATTTGAGGAGGAATTAATTGCTAATATAGGGAGAATATAGGTCCACATTATATTCTGTGTAAATATGTTCGGGAGATACAAATTTGATATGATAAATGTGTTACAAACATAGGAAGTTAAGATTGCAAATAAATTGAAATGTGTGGAGAAACTAGTAAGAATAATCAGACATTAAAACAAGTCAATGCGAAATCAAAGGAAATAGAATGAATTGAGAAAATCATTCGAGAAGAAGAAGTCAATTGGGAAAATCGAAAATAACATGAGATAATACTACCTCATTGAAGAATTAGATTCTTAAAGAATTAAGAGAACAAATCATGGGCACAAGGAAATTTAGGGTATATTTGTTGGAGTTAACAATGCCCCTAACAGTATTATGGTATTGAAGATTAAAGTGATCCAAACAAAATTGTATCAATTAGCATCTATGATCATATATGGTATTTTGAGTGTATTCGAAAAGTGAAGAGAACATTTTCAATACTTGAGAGGAAATTTTATATCTCATGAAGCTAGAAACAATTATATGCAAATTAATGAGAGTGAATCTTAGCTTGATCAAATAAAATTTGGTTTGTATAATATTTGAACATGGCTTATTGGGAGACCTAAAGAAAGTAGAGGTGACAAAAAAGCGAAAAACTACAAGGAATATATGAGAGATTCGGAGTTCTTTAAAACTAGCTGTATGTTGGATACTACCAGGGACTGTTAAGGGGTTTTTACTAATCTTATCCCTTGACAAAAATGTTTGAAGAAAAATGTGTAAACCGTATGAATGGTGAATGTAAAAAGAATTTGATGAACTATAACCCCAATGTTAATTATGCCATTTGGATTTGGAGATTATACATTATATAATGAAGTTTCACGTTGGAGATTAAGGTACAATCTGTTGCAACAGTATAAAGTGAATTTGTATACATAGAGACAATTAAAGCCTCATGAGCTGAATTTTGATACATGAAGAATTCGCCGCAATAGAAATTGCATTGAGAACTTGGAGACATTATAAGTACAGTGAAACATTTCAGATTTTATACGGATTATTAGAGTATGAGATAATTATTGAGTTTGAAAGGAATGAAAATGAGATTGAGATAATAGATAGAGTAACTGGAAGATTATGATGTACAAATGAGTATCTCCCAATAAAGCTAGTATTTTAATCTAATGCTTGAACAAAAAATTCAATACTTGAATAGGACAAATTTGGATATTGAGATTGTCAAATCTAATGCAATAAAGAGAATAGAATGTCAAGTTGAAATTGGGGCAATATGAAATATTATTAGCTACATTGGAGTTTAAAATTAGTTTGTATAAAAAATTTATCAAAGCCCAAATTGGGGATCCAGAATTATGAATCTTATTAAGGAATTAAAAATGAATCTGAATTGTTGAGTCTAAATAGGAAATATGTTACTTTGTGATTAAAATAAGAAGGATGTGTACCCAATAAAGATGATTGAGCAACGATATTATTAGAGAAAGCATAAATATTAACCTAAGCTATACATTCTTGCAGGAATGCGCCGATACTACATTTAGCGGTTAAGGATTAGAACCAAGTGACTATATGTATGAGTTGCCAACAGTTTTAACTGTTGGAGATATGCTTAAAGCTTATATTTTGGAGTTTATAGGAACATAAGATTAATGTATAGCATAACAATCATTATCATAGTAATATCATTAGAATACTGTATAAGGCATTATATGACAAAAAGAGTCATTCGCCCTTACATTGAAATGAAGAGGGCCTAAAAATAGATAAAGGTCAGAAGCGATTCGAGATACTATTGATTAGTGAAATTAACCTGTGTAGGGAACTAAGTGATTCCAGAAAGACAAATGAAATTAATGGATCAACATCGACATTATTGAGAACATAAGACCAGTAGCTTATGAGTTGTTTTATATAAAAAAAAGATATCGCAAATTCATAATGGGTGATAGGTGAATATGCTAAGAAATATCGATATGATCTGACAAAGATGTATTGTCGGCTTCAAGAAATTGTGAATGATCTGATATTTGTATAATGAGAAACAGTTAAGATAGTGTGATATCTGAAGAAATAATTAGAGGATTGATTGATTTCATTAACTATGGTCAATTAGAAGAAATTATTATCGTGATGAAGTTAAATGGGGGAACGGAACAGTATTTGAGGAAACAATACTCCTGCCTTCCTAGTCAATCAGATAAGAATTTCGAGGACGAAATTTCTTTTAAGAAGGGGAGAATTGTAACATTTCATTACTCACGTTCAGGCTAAAATAGTAAATATGAGAGAGATTATTGAGATATTAGAAATGCATTTCATATTCATTCATCATATTATATACACATACATGTGAACATTGTACTTTTGCACATGAAAATAATTGTACGTGCATTCATTGATAATTCCGAGAATAATTGAATTGTGATGTGATATTATTGAGAATTGTGAAATTATTGTATTGAAATTTTATCTCGGTAGCACTGAGGCTATGGGCTCTATCCCACATCGGTTAAGAAGGTGAACGACGCATGCCTTATAAGGCTGTGGATACTTTCCCCTTGCAAACGCGCTTTCCATACCCTAACGCATTGGATCTCATCAGAACTCCGAAGTTAAACGTGATTGGGCAAGAGTAGTACTAGGATAAGTGACCTCCTGGGAAGTCCTGCGGGAGCAATGCCCTAAAGAGGCCTACACGCTAGAAAAACAAAACCGTGCTGGTGCTTGGCAAGAAAGGCTTAGAAAGTGGACAATATCTGCAAACGAGTGGCCTGGGCTATTACAATTGGTATCAGAGCTAGTACCAGGGCCGATGGGCCAACAAGGACGCTGGGCCTCCATGAAGGAGGGGATATCCTGGTAGCACTAAGGCTATGGGCTCTATCCCACATCGGTTGGGAAGGAGAACGAAGCATGCCTTATAAGGCTGTGGATACCTTCCATTTACAGACGTGTTTTCCATGCCCCAACGCACCAGATCCCATCAGAACTCTGAAGTTAGACGTGTTTGGGCAAAAGTAGTACCAGGATGGTGACCTCCTAGGAAGTCTTACGGGAGTAATGCCCTAAAAAGGCCTACACGCTAGAAAAGCAAAAATGCACGGGTACTTGGCACCAAGGCTTTGGCCCAAAGCAGACAATATCTGCAAGCGAGTGGTCTGGGTTGTTACATCCTGGGGTACAAGAACCAATGCAGCAGTTGCGAAGATCCATTAGAATTAGAAAACCTCCTATCTCTTCAAATTATATAGTCTATTTTGGTAAGTAAAAATATGTTATTGAAAATGTATTGGATCCAGTCACTTTTGTGGAAGCTGTTTCTAGACCTCATGTAGATTTATGGTGGGATGCAATAAAGGACGAGATATAATCCATGAAGCATAATAGGGTATGGAAGCTAGTTGATTTGCCTTAACATTGCAAACTCGTCAATTGTAAATGACTGTTTAAGATCAAGAAGGACATTCAGGATAAAGTTGAGCAGTTCAAGGCTCGATCGGCTGCTAAAGTATTCACTTAGAGAGAAGGGATTGACTTCAATGTTACCTTCTCTCTAGTATCCTATAAGGATGCATTTGGAATGATCATGGAAATAGTAACTCATTAGGATATGAAGCTATATCAGATGAATGTCAAAACTGCTTTCAAGATCAAGGAGAGATTGATAAGGTTTACAAATTGAGAAAATCAATATACGATTTGAAACAGGCTTCCAAACAGTGGTACCTAAAGTTTGAAGAGGTTGTGACCTCTTTCAGCTTTGTGGAAAACAAAGTTGAATGATGCTTGTATCACAAAGTCCACGGTAGAAAAGTTATCTTCCTATTGTTATATGTGAACGATATATTATTCGCATCAAAATGACTTGACCACGCTACATAAGGTTAAATAACTTTTGGCCAAGCATTTTTGACATGAAGGATCTTGGTGAAGCATCTTTTGCCTTAAGTATTCAGATTTATCGGGACAAACCTCAACACTCTTTAGGCCTCTTATAGAGTGCATGCATTAAGCGTGTGTTACAAAGGTTTAATATAGCTACTTGTAAACCTATTGTAACACCAATCTCTCATGGTGAGATATTATCCTTAGTATAATGTCCAAAGAATGAAGTAAAGAGAGAGGTTATGAGGAATGTTGAGAGGCTATGAGGAATGTTCCTTATTTTAGTGTAGTTGGTAGCTTAATGTATGCCCAAATATACACTAGGTCGAGCATTGCCTTTATTGTTTAACTGCTGGGTCGTTATCTGGTTAACCCAAGTATAAACCACTAGAATGCAGTTAAGCGAGTGTTAAGATAATTAAAGGGACCTAGAGATTACATCTTGGCATACAGAAGGGTCAACAACCTAGACCTTGTAGCGTATATGGATTCTAATTTTGTTATGTGTCTGGATGGTTGAAAGTCTACTTCAGGTTACATTTTTATGTTAGCAAATGGTCCAGTATCGTGGAAGAGTATTAAACAAACACTAGTGACTTTCTCAATTATGCATGCAAAGTTTGTAGCATGCTATAAGCTTCTTCACAGGCAATTTGACTCAGGAACTTGATTTTTGAGTTGTAGGTGGTTGATTCTGTGGCTAGACTCATTCGGTTGTATTGTAGTAATCTTACTGCTGTGTTGTTTAGTAACAACAATAAGAATATCACAAGGTCTAAGCATTTGTAGGTCAAGTATTTGACCATAAAGGAGTTGATACTAAAAGGTGACATTGAGAAGGAGCATTTAAGGATTGAGGAAATTCTTACTGATCCTTTAACTAAAGGACTTCACCCCTTTATATTTGAAAGATATGTATAAAGTAAGGCAACAAGTCTTTAGACATTATGAGTTAGGGATTGTTATGTTTACTCCCTGTATGTTTATATATTTTAGTGTATTATGACAGTATGACTACTATTAATAAAGATAATCATCGTTTATCCTCAGTCATACATGTTACTATACATTGCCATAATACATGTAAAAGTCTTAAGGTCTGTGTCAATCTTAAGCATTTTAAAGGTTATTGGGCATATATACAAATTGATTGACCTTTGACCTATATCATTAGGACACATACAGTTTAATATGTATATATCCATGGATTTTGACATAACATATGGGGATAAAAATGTTTAATCCCATAAAAGTATTCTTTAATGCAATTTAGCATTTAATGAGAGAGCACAAAGAATTGCTCTAATACAGTTTCGCATTTTGTAAGAGAAAATAAGATTTCTCTAGTGCAGTTTTGCATAAACAATTTGGTATAAAATTTCGAGAAATCGAGACCTACTAATAGAAAGATGATAAATACCAGATCATATGGGTATCACCCGAATTTGCCACACTATATTTTCTTATTCATGTTAATGATGCATTAGATATACATGATTATATTAGACTTGTGTCACATATGACATATATATTTGATATTTTTTAATATCGAAAGCCTTGCGGGACATAATAATGGAATTGTAATATCTTTAGATCAAATGTTTTGTTTTAAACTTAGTACCAATTCAGTAATTTGGCTTAACTGTATTTTCAAATTGGTTTTAAACTTAAGTTAATAATTCAATTGATTATTGTCCAATGGGGAGAATTTAGATATTTTCCTATTTGGTGGACAACAATTAATTGTATGTTTTAGTTTTTCAATAACTTATCGATTAAGTTATCTAATTTGATCTGGATAAAGATAATAAAGTGACTCAATAAAAAATTTAAATTAATGAGTCGAAGTCTAGAAGAAAAATGTACTTCAATTAGTATGAATCAGACTTATATTAATTTCGTGATGAAGAGGTCCAATATGAATATTATATATAAAAGGTTAAGATCTTTTGTAACTAATGTAACAAATCGTGAATGTGTGAATATTCTGGCCCATTCAGAGGTTCATGTATTCAGAAAGCTACATAAAGATGTTAACGCATTGCGATAAGCAACTCCCGTGAAGATAGGTATTTTCACATTTCTTTATTATTTCTCATTCACGTGATACGGAACTAAGGATTACGTTATGTGTACATAAACCTCGTCGTAACTTAAGACACTTAAATGACCATAAGACATATCTTAAAAGACTCGAATTCGACATTTTGATTTCTCAATCCACATAGACTAAATTTTGACATCATGCACGATCCTTCTCGGCCCACCACCGGCTACCCTCTTCCCTAAATTAAAACCCCGCCGGCACCGACTGGCACCGCCTAGCCTGATGGGAAAGATGCGGGTATAACACACGCAATGATCAATCAATAAATTTTCCCCCACTTGAATGAATCTATTAGGAGTAATAATGAGCAAAAATTGGCAGCAAGCCAAATGATCACAAGCTGCCACAATAATGCACAAATCAAAAACCAATCACAAAACATAACAATTATTTAATGTGGCAAAAACTCCTTCGGTGTGAAGGATAAAAAAACCACGGGACCTCTCTTGGTCCAAGCAAATGAAATCCACTATCACAAATACTGTCTTACAGAGATCAACAGCCACAAAATCCAGAAATCAAAGGCTCAATCTCATATAGCCACAAATTAAAGTAGAGAACTACACAAAGAGAGAAATCACAACAAAGGCTTCTGTTCTAACGAATTCTGGAAAAGTTCCAACCGTCCAAATCCAAGCTCCACCGTTTAAAACAAAGAACAATGAGTAAGGAACATGCTCACCAAAATTCAGCCCGATCAAACAAAGAATGGTAGGCCAAAATCAGAATATGGTGAAACTCGTCACTTCTGGAAACTCTTTGAGACCAGTCCACTTTTGGATCTAAAAACTCAACCTCCAGAACTCGAAACGAAATCTCCACCGTTCAGAATGGAGAACAATATGTCTAAAAACTGTAAACCAAAAATGAGACTGATCCAACGGTGAATGACTTTCCAGTGGCCGGAAAAGTAAAACAAGTCGGGTGAAAAAATCTCTCTTTTGTGAAGGTTGTAGGAAGATCATCTCTCTCTTCTCTCACTCTCTTTCTTCTCTCTCTCACTCTTGGCAGCTGCTGAACATTTCATTGACAATACAAA
>JANSVA010440941.1:0-17798 GCA_025504915.1 Erythroxylum reticulatum | reverse complement strand
CAACCCTCAGGTGTTTCATAATATGCGTGACCGGATTTTCAATAAAGATACTATTTAATGGCTTTGAGTATGAAGAGGGGTACTGCTAAAGGGGATTAATAAGACCTTCCTCTGTTTAGTCCCTAAAAACTCAAATCCATCCTATTAGAGTGAATTCAAATCTATCTCTTGCACAAACTTTCTCTATAAGATTATTGCAAATATTTTGGCAAATAGGTTGAAGGAGGTTCTGCATTATCTCATCAGTGAGAATCAAGGAGGTTTTATGAACAATAGGGATATTGGGCATAATATTCTTCTAGTTTAGGAGCTATTGAAAGGGTATAACTGCAGGAAAATTCCTCATGACTGTACTATCAAAGTGGACCTCCAAAAAGCTTTTGATATTGTGAACTGGAGCTTTTTGCTATAAATAATAAAGTTCATGGAATTTCCTCATAGGTTCTTAAGGTGGATTCGAGAATGCATTACTACTACCTCCTACAGAATTATGATAAATCGGAGCTCTACGGAGATGTTTAAAGGCAAAAAGGACTTAGGCAAGGGGATCCTCTATCCTGTTACCTATTCCTAATTTACATGGAGGTTCTTACTCAAATGCTGAAGTATAACTCTTCTAAGGATCTAAGATTCGAATATCATTTCAAATGTAAGAAGATTTCACTAACTAGCTTATGTTTTGTAGATGACCTTATACTCCTAAGCAAGGCAAATGTCAACTCATGCTCTCTATTGATGAGCACTCTCAATTCTTTCAAAGAGATGTTGGATTTGAGTGTTAATCTTCAAAAGAGTTACTTTATGCTTTCAAAAAATGCTTCCCACCTCTCTAACGCTTTAACTCAAGCAACATGAATGAAATTAAAAGAGCCTCCTCTCTTTCATCTGGGCATTCCTATCTCATCTAGAAGACTAAGGTTTTGTGAATGTATTCCATTAATTGAAAAAATTTAGAAAAGATTGGGATCATGAACCAATAGAGCAATATCATATGGAGGGAAACTTTAGCTCTTGAAGCTGGTGATATTGTCAATGCGAACTTACTGGTGGTCCTTCCTATTTCTTTCTAAAGGCTTACCAAAGCAATTGAAAGATTGATGAAGTAGTTCTTATAGGGGAAAAGGAATGGTGAGAAAGGGAAAGCAAAAGTCAACTGAAAGAGTATCTATCAACTGAAAGAAAAGGGGGATTGGGACTGGAGTTAATAACCAAAAAGAACAGATTACTTATGACTAAGAGAATTTGGAGAATTCTAAGTGATAAACAGTCAATGTAGATCAAATGGATTCACATCTACATATTAAAAGATGGGAGCTTTTGGGTTCTAAGACCTAAAGATAGTTACACTTGGTTTTTAACCAAATTCTGAAAATGAAGGATGAAGTTCAACAGAACATTTCTTGTCAAATAAGGGCTAGGGAAAGATTTTCCCTATGGTATGATAATTGGATAGGGCAAGGAGCTTTATTTCAAAATCAGCTGGCAAGAACCCTATTGGTGAGGTTCACTAAGAATACTAAGCTTAAAGAAATAGTTACAAATGGAAGATGGTCATTATCAATGGATGAAATCAGACTTCTGTCCATTCCATAGTTCATAAACCTCGGAGAAAGGGATGCTTATTTATGGGAAGGGATTCCAGTTTCATAAATAACTATAAAGGAAGCTCAAAAATTGAGGGATGGAACAATTAATAGAGTGGGATGGTACTCTATAGTTTGGAACAAGGTTCTTAAACCTAACACTTATTTTTTTATCTAGCTAGCAATGTTGAACAGACTCAGCACTTTGGATAGGCTATAATTTCTGCCCTCCTCAAAGACATGTATTCTATGTAATCTAAAGGAAGAAACAAGAGACCATCTTTTCTTTGAGTGTGATTTCTCTAAAGAAATTTGGGCAAAAATCTATAGATTATGTGTTGCTGATCCAAATTCAAATAAACTCTATAACATCCTACTATAGTTACCCCATCTACATGTTTTTAAATTTGATAGAGCTATTATACTATCTCAGTTGCTACATGCACTCAAGCAATTTGGAAGGAGAGTAACAACAGAAGGTTTGAAAAGAAGCCTATTTCCATATGCTCTATAGAGCTCACCATAGCTAGCATAAGAGAACAACCAATTATAAATTAGTTGAAATCTCACTGTACTAGAGGAATAGCTCTCACATGGAGAATCTAGTCCCCGCTCTATCTTACTTAGTGAAATTCATGACTAGAGTTCAATCTCACTACAGATTAGAAATCAAGACCTCATGTACAAAATTTCTTGAATACAAATGCCTAATCATAACTCTACTTATGGAAAATACAAGAGTAGAGGAGATCTAGACTCACCTGTTAGAAAGCAGAGTAGTGCTCCCTCCTCAGTCTTGGTTAAATGAAGCCCTCCTGTCAGATTGAAGAGTCACTATGAGTTCAAAAAAACATCATAAAAAATCCAAACCGATCTGAGACGCTTACCTAAGTGAGTTTCCTCTATTCTTCCTCAAAGCGCATCCTTCACTCCATTGGTTAGCCATGTTTGTAGAGTTTGGGAACAAAGGATACATTATTCCCTAAAACGCAAAGAATTGTAGTGATTCTAAAGCTGGGATTTATTTGAGATGAGATCCATCATGTGTACAGAGAGAAGGAGAAGAAGAACAGGATAATCACGCTGCTATCCTCTCCATTTGTGCTTCACCTCTCACCCACTCGAATCAAGAAGCTTCTGTAATCTTTGAGAAAGGAAAAATTAGTTATACCCTAATAGTATAACGACAAAACTTCAGTCTTTACTCTTAACATTGTCGTTTTTGTATTAGCCTAGATGGTTTTGTGTGTTAAGGGGTCTTATGTGGCAGTCCTCTTTTATATGTTAAACCTTTAATTCTTTATTGAATTTTTAATTTCTAAAAAAAACTAAAACTATTAATCAGGATTAAAAATAAAAAGACTATTACTTACTTCTTTATCAAGAGGAATAGGCAACCCATTGAAAAACTTCATGTTATTCTTTACATCAATAGTTGTTTACTAACTTATTCCAACATTATATGTTATTAAATTATTGTAAAAATTTATATTTATTAACAATTTACTCCATAATAGTTCTTTAGAGTGATGAGCTTGTTATAAATTCCAAATCTCTACACAAGTCAATGTCAAAAATCCTAATAAACAAAATACATCTATTTGTAAATACAAATTTAGATGAAATTAGATAAAAAATAAAATCAGAAGGATTTTCTTCACACCTTTATTTAACGAACAAGAATATACAAAGAAAGGTTACTTTTAATATCCTTTGTGATCATTATATGGGATTCCTAATAAGCTAAACTTCGTGTTGAGCAATACTGTTGGCAATTTCAAGCTCTACTCCAATCTCATCAATTAGTCTAATGTATATGATCTCAACTAATTTAGTCATGACCTAAAAAATAATTTACCAAGAGAAATGCACCATTCATGTCCATCTATTTACCCAATATAGCAATAATTAAAGATAAGATCAGAGTGAATACATAAATTATATTATATATTAACATTTGGAACTTGCATTCTTCTAGTATGCCTAATTTTAATACGAGGTTCATCCTCATTTACATCTATTTCAGTAGATGTATCTAAAATGAGAACAGATTTTTCCTGACAATCTTCTAACATTTTCTAAGCAACCATGTATATACCTGGTTAGCTAACTAAGAAACCAAATATGTACCAAATTAGCTAACTAGGCTTGCCCCACTTTCATACTTGATTACCATATTATAGGAACTTGTTAAGATTGCTTTTATCTAGGAAAATTATTAAACTTACAAACTTAATAAATTCCAAAACACCATAATTGATTACGTAAGAAATTGAACCATATTTAATAACTTAGACTAGATAAACAAATATATACAAAGACAAAAATCATTGCATCACTTTTCCTATTCTTATCTTTTAATAAACATCGCCATAAGAAAAAGAAAGATTAATTTAGATTTACACCATATAAAAATGTTTTATTAGTCCCTAGATGGCACACAAGAGGGGTGAATTATGTATTCACTTTTTACATTATTTGAAAACTAATGAATAAATTGTCGATAATTACAAATAAGTTATAATAATAATTAATGAGAGTAAGGAAAGAGAGATAAAATTGATATATAGTAGTTCGGTCAAATAATCGTTAGCCTACATCCACTCGCCAAGCTTCACTTAGGAATTTACTATCTTTTTCCTTTAATATGTGAAGAGCTACTCTGCTTACAACATTTTCTTTACCATAGCTGAAGAATAATCCTTTACAAATCTTGTTAAAGGTCACAAAAACCCTCACAATGCCCATCTCAAATAATCTCATTAATTGAAATTGTTGCATAACCATGCAACTTAAAACATTCCTCTATTACTTACACCAATGAATGAAAGCTTAATATATGTCATGTCATACATATATATGTTCTATAGCCTCTCAATGTTCTTATCAATTCTTTAGTATGCTCAAGATGTATCTCATAACTCATATATAGTATATTTTGTACTCAAAATAATATAAAATGGACATTGAAACAAAAACTAGTCATTTTAATAGCTAGTAATAATAGTAATGATTGACTATTTTATGTATTGGTCGACCATTATGCCAGATTTTTTATCAGTGTACATTAAAATAAGTTTTTCAAACTTCTTAAGTTTTACTTTTTTTGACAAAATTTTGATTTAAGACCATTTTAAAAGTTCTTCAAAAGCTTTTTAAAGATTATAAGTCATTCTTTAAAGATTAAAACAACATTTCTCTCAACTATGAAATGATTTATGCACTATAACCTATATGCAAATGATTATGTAATGAATGTGCCTCTAATTTATTGGAATGACTAAGATAAGGTTACACAAATGATTATAATGATTTTCTTAAATCTTGATATGTTTGATTCTTTGTTGTTCTTAGTTCATCACTTGAATTCTCTTGAAGCTTTATTAAGTTGTATATGTTCTTCTCTTTAATAATTTTCTTTATTTTTATTGGCTAATTGATTCAAGGGTTAATTACAAAAAAATCCCAAGCTTTGCTTAAATTTTCAATTATAACCCAAACTTTAAAAAGTAGCAATAAAATGCTCAAACTTGTAATTTTTTAATTCTAACTTGAATTTTAAAAAGTGGGAATAAAATGCTTAAACTTTCAATTTTTTCAATTCTAGTCCAACGTTAATATCTCTATTAAGTTTGCTGACGTCGTTTGTCATGTGTTCTAGAAACATCGTTTAATCACATAATTAAAATGACATAGTTGTTTAAAAATGACCTAAATTAAATTATGCAGTCTCGACGACTTCACACTTTGATTTTAGTTTTTCCCTTTATTTTTAGTTTGTTCTCTCAATACCCTCATCCTTCGGTTTTCAGATTATGCAGCCCCGATGCTCTCATTTTGAGTGCATTAGGAGAATGAACAGAAAAAGAAGAGCTTATTGGTACAGTATATTGCAACGCGAGATTAGTTTGCAGCTTCAGAAAAACAAACAGAAAACAAATGGTTGAGAGTGTCGGGAGAACAAATAGATAACAAAGGACTAAGACTATGTAAACTAATTTAGGGATTCTAATTTTAACAATGATACTGTTTCATTAAAAACTTAATATATACATTAACGTCGGGCTAGAATTGGAAAAAATTGAAAATTTGAACATTTTATTGCTAGTTTTTTAAGTTCAGGCTTGAATTGAAAAAAATTGAAAGTGTGAGCATTTTATTGTCACTTTTTGAAGTTCAGGCTATAATTGCAAAATTAAGCAAAGTTTTGGATTTTTTGTAATTAACCCTTAATTCAATTAGCTCCTTTCTTACTTTAACCTTCTTGTAAAAAATGAGTTCTTACATATTAACTTATTAGTATCATCAAGGATAAAGATATTAGTAATAACATATTTTATTATCATTAAAATTGTGGGTTAAAATATCACTTGGTCCAATAATCTCACTCTTATTAATGATGATAAAATATTTGGTAATATTAAGGAGAATCAAATGAAATCGAGTAAGTTCTCTCTATGTTAAAGTAATATTAATGTATGCTCCCTTTTAATTTATACATTATGAAATAATCAAGTTTCAATATCATCTTTTCCCTTTTTTTCAACACTAAAAAATGTATATGATATATAAATATATAAGCTTCAAATTGAAAAATAAATAATGTTCTTATCCCATTTTTTAGTAGCTCTTATCATATAGGTAAAGGGTATATACAAAGTATTTATAAAATCAAAGAACAATTCTTATAACTCTTATATACCAATTTTACATCAATTTATATTTCTTTCTTTTAAGTATAATCAATAATGCTTTCCCCTAAATATGCATACCAAGTTAATATTCTCAAATGTTATTAATACAAAATAAGTGTATACCAACCTCATTACTTGGCTCATGTGAGGGCTTTGGTGGACTTTCATTTTAAAAGAAATTATTAAAGTACCATTATTTTTCCTCATTTGATATTAATTTAGGTGATACTAATTATTGGTATTCATTTGATGCCATCTGATATTGATGTCTAAGAAAAAAATCAAAATATTCTAGGTACCCACACAAACTTTGATTCCTTAGATTAGTGCTTAAACCTTTTTCAACCCATATCATTTTGAGTTTACTTGATAAGCATTAATTAAAAGACAATTTCTATGGATATATTTATAATAACCATAAAAGTGACATCTTAAATAAGATTATTTGAAAGTATATGAATTACAAGTGTGACATATAAGAATGAGACGTATATGTTTTTAGGTCTTGATGGATAATGTAGGGGATGTAATGCTCTATTTTGGATTTGTAAGGGATTAGAATATCTCCTTGAATGATTAAAAGGCCACGTATATGAATTAAAAATGGCATGTTTTTTAATATAAATGTCTTATTTTGAATTTAAGAATTATCATGCCTTTATTTTTATAGTGATAACTATACTAATTGTGAGCTTGTTTCATGCCATTTTGATGAAATAGAAGGAGTGAAAAGGTTATTATATATTCTTTACAATGATGTTGTATAAAAATTATACCTACTTTACTTCAAATGCTATACCCTATAGGTTTGGAATGTGACCTATATATAAATGCATGGAAATTTTCTTTTACTTGGGACCTAAAAAATGATGGATGATCATGTAAATTTGTACACATTTAATAGATGCAACATGCTCATATGATGTTTTAAGTATAGGCTAATCTTGTAAATGTTTTACTATTATATAAAATATCTTGGCATTTGATGAGACACTTTCATAACTAAAACCAATTCTATGCCTATTATTATAGCTCTTTTGAGCTCTAAGTATACTATTTAAGTTTTTATTTCCTAGAGTGAACTTAAACAATTTCTTTTTGAGGGAATTAATATCCTTCTTCAATACCTTATTCTTATATAACAAATCATCCAGTTTATTGTTGGAAACAACCACATTCTTAGTTTTCATCATATCATGCTTATCATATTTCAATTTCTTAGTCTCAATCATACATACATCTAAAAGTTTTTGAACCTTTTTTATACTTAGAAGATGCTTTCTTTTTTTTTCTTATGATCATGAGATTTAGACTAACTCATTATATGAAAGATCAATATCATAATCATCATTATCTTCATATAAATTTGAAGAGGAGGATATATCATCATTATTGACCATAAAGCATATACTTATCATTATATTTTCAAAATTTTCACTCTCCAAACTATTAGTGTCATCTTATATGCCCTAAATGCTCTCTTCTTCTCCTTCTTTAATTATTTTCCCCTCTTCTCCTTTAAGAACTTATTGAATTTCTTTGTGAAGATTTTTATACCATCCTCATGATTTTTATTTGTGGCAGCCTCCACATCATCAACTTTCTCATCCTTAGAGACTTTAAACGTAACATCTGTTTTTATTAGATCCACTTGCTCTTCATATAATTCATTTATCCACATCCTATAGGTAATGAGTGATCCCACTAGATCTTCTGATGGCAAGGTAATAACCTACTCATTTTTCTCACTAATTTAAGATTAGTATAAGTCTTACTAAGATCTTTAAAGGAATTAATGATATAAATGAAGTGACTAAATAATAGAAATTGAATAATTTTTCTGCATATAAAATCACTCGTATTGATAGACTAATAAGCTCATTTTACTCTCTTTTACTTGAGTAGTGTCGTGTCTCATGGGTAGTTTCACACATAGACACCCAATTAATCTACTAACAATACAAAACAAAATATGCACAACTTTGATGTTTAACACTTGAGTCTCTTATTATTATCACCCCACTCAACTTTTATCATTTTGTACTTAGTCTCCACTGTATTTATAACTGTAGTCCTCATCGGGATATAAGGATCATACTCTACACTTTCAACTTTTTTTTGGATAAAAGAAAGTGTCTCATCCTAGTTTTTAAAGTAAATGTAATTGTGGCCTTCAAAGAACGAGGGCCTATTGAAAACAATCTCTTTACTAGTTAAGGGTAAGGCTATGTACTTTTTGACCTCCTTAGACCTGGGACTTCTTTTAGGATGTTTTCATTGTTGAAAGAAAGGGGGTCTATATATACATTGATTATCTTAGTTAAAAAGTGAATCAAATTACACCATAATGATATTTTCTCAAAATTTATAATATATATATATATATGATGGATGACACTTATTCTGATACCAATTATTGGTAGTCGGATGGCATATAAGTAGGGGTGAATTATATGTTTACTTTTTATCCTATTTGGAAGCCATTAAATGAATTGCCTATTATAATGAATGATTATAGAAAATTTACATATGATAATCATGAAATAATCACAAAATAATTAAATAAATTAGGAAAAGAGAGATATAACAAATTTATGGTAGTTCAATCAAATAACCCTTGCCCTATGTCTAATTCCTAAGTTTCATTGGGGAATTTGCTCTCTTTTTCATTCAATAGATGAAAAATAACCTTCCATACAACATCTTCTTTTATTTAGATGAATAATAGCCCTTTATAAATCTTAGTTAAGGTTAAGAGGAATCCTCACAACCTATATCTCAAGTAATTTAACCAATTGCAACAATTACATAACCATATAACTAAAAAAATCTTCCTCTTGCTCACACCAATGAGCAAATGCCTAATATATGTTATGTAATGCAAACATGCATTTTTAACCTCTTAAGATTCTTATCAACTCTTTAAATGCCTAAGATGCCACCCATAACTCATATTTGGTCTATCTATACTCAAAACAGAAGCATTGATCAACCATTCTATATGTTAGATAACTATTATATCATATTGGTCAATTAATTTACCATATTGATCCACCAATATATCCATAAACCCATGATACATATTATCAAACCACATTTGTTGACCACTCACCTAAATTGGTTAACTAATCTATCTACAAACCTTACATTGTTCGTCTCCTGACTAATAAACAGTTAATTGACTATATTTTTATACCTATATTTAGTGCGTTTTGCTTTTTATTTAATGGTTTATAGTATTTTTAGTACTTATTTCACTTCGATTGTGTTTATAGGTGATAATAGCCTTCATAGATTAAAAGGAGATGTATTTAGGTGAAATTATGACATAGAATGGAAGAATTGAAGCAATTGTGGACTTACATGGTTGTGTAAGTGATCGTGTATCTCTAAAAAGACCTCAATTTATGACATTGTATGGTCACAAAGACTTACACGGGTAACATACATGGGCGTGTAATTCCACACAAGTAGGAATTGTGTATTTAAAACTTCACATGTTTACAGTGATTTACACAATCATTATACACGACTGTGTAAGTTCACAATTGCTCCAATTCTTCCATTCCATACCATAATTTCACCCAAATACATCTCCTCATGGTCTATGACTAATGTTAATTAATTTAACACTATACTTAGAAACAAAATTTTCAAAATTTCAAATTCTTTTAAAAATAAAAAAACACACTCCTTTGACAAAATCTTTTCAAAATCATTTTAAAAGTTTATTTAAAGATCAAAAGAATTTTTTAAAAGATAAAAATAAAATTCCTCTTAATTATAAAATGATTCATGCATATAACATATATGCAAAGGATCATGCAATGATTGAGTCCGTAATTCATAGAAATGACCAAGATAAGTTTATAAGAAGGATCATAATTATTTTCTTAAATCTTGATATACTTGATTCCTATTTGTTCTTAATTCTTCACTTGAGTTCCTTTAAAGCTCTTTTAAGTTACATATGTGATCCACTTTGCTCCTTTTTTGCTTTAAATGCTTAATTGATTTAGTTGGTTCCTTTGCTCACTTTACCCTTCTACTGAACTTGATGTTTGACATATTAGCTTATTAATATTACCAAAGATAAAATATTAGTAACAACATGCTCTGTGATCAGTAACGTTATGAGTTAGAACTTCACTTGGTCTAACACTTTCTAAAATAAATAATAGAAATGAAAATATAAAAAATAACAACAACTCTTTCATTATATCTAATCAATTCATTTAGAATAAAATAAATCATAAAGCAAATGAAAGAGGAAATAGTGTACAAGAAGTAATGTTGTAACGACTAATAAGGATCGGGACGTAGTGTAATGTTGGCTTAAAGAATGATTAAAGATTAAAAAACCAATAAAAATCCAAATTTTCTAAAAATTGAAAAACTTCCTAAGGTAAACCTATAAATAATAGAAAAGAAATAAATATTATCAACAATAAAAAGAAGGAAAAATGAGAGAAAGATAAAAGGAAGAAAAAGATCCAAAGAAGAGAAGAAATAAAGTAGAAATTAAGGAGAAAGACAAAAGGAAAAGAGATCCAAATAAGAGAAGATGCTTTGAAGACAAGTATATATTTTTTTAGTTTTAGCAATCAATTGTCACAACTAAAAAAAACATAAATTTGTGTTTTCATAATGTTGTTATAGTTGATTAAATTTTCAAAACAAGAAATAACACTATAAATCAAATATGAATTATTTAAATTTTCCTTCTTGTTGGAAATTATAATAAAAAACATAGTGAAAAAGGAAAACAACTAATCTTTAAACTCACTTTGTCTTTGTCTAATGTATTAGTGATCATTAAAATTAATCTTTACACTCATTCTAAGTTCTAAATCAAATAAAAAAGAATATCAAATGCAAATGTCAAAGAGCCCTTAGATAATAACAAATGCTTATTGGATCAATATTTATTTATTCATTCATATTATAAGCTACTTGTTATAATCTTATGATAACCTAAATTGACAATGTTAAATATCATTTTATTACGCATATATAATAACACAACATAGTATTTTCAATTATCAATCATAAGAATATGGCACTATCGTTGCTTGCAACCAAATTAAAATGAATTCTTACAAAATATATGTAGAAAATGGAGAATTGTATTATTCCTATGAGGAGTTTGACAATTAGTAGTTACACTAAATTAAATCAATGACGAAATGAGGATTTTAAATAAACAAGATTAGTAATAGCAAAATTAAATTAAATCACAGCAACAAAAATTAAATTACTGAATTAATGTGAGCAAACCTTGGTCTATGATCACCTCTGTTATTAAACTAGTATTGATCCTTGACATAAATTAATTCCATTTTACCAATAACTATTCATCAGGGTATTTCTACTAGTCTTTGCATATGTGTAAGCAATTAAAAACATGTATTTCATTTAATCTTATTAACTAAGAACCTAAAAGCAATCTTAGGTTTAATTAATTAATGGCATTAAAAACAAAGAAGATCAATACATAGGACAACACACATACGATGCATATTTAGCCCAGATAAATATTCTTTGTAAAATTCTAGTTTTTAACATAGTGAATGGTAATCATGCAAATAAAACATATGGATACTTAATACTAGATGGGAAAGAAATTTCATTAAGAATAAGAGTCTCACAAATACTTAGTTCAATGAGTTTGGATCCCTTTAACCAAGTAAGATAATTAGCTTTGCAAAGCCATTCTTGACCAAAACTGTGTTAGAAGAGAAAAGAAATAATGGTTCTCCTTTCAAATCTAAAAAAAGCATGTTCTTCCTAGGTAAACAAAGAGGAACATCTCCTTTTCCACCCAAAATAACCCTGTTTAAAATAATATAGGCAATCTATTTTAACTACGTTACTAAAAAATGGTTCTCATTATATCTCAAAGAGATATTTACAAAAAATTTTTTTTGATCACATTAAATAACTTCCAATCAATCAATACGTACAGTTTCAAATGTCCTATTTGAACTCAATCTCCTGCAAAAACTCATACTTCAACCTTTAACAATTCCTAACTACAAAACATGTGAATTTACGTAAGATTAAGGGCATTATTTACAATAAGAGAGGAATTAAATATTAAAAACATGTACAATAATGACACTAACAAACTTCCTCACACTTATCCCTTTGCTCGCACTCAAGCAAAATACAAACAAAACCAAACATTAGAACCAACCATAAACTTATTAATTCATCTTCCACATACCAAACACAGACAATCGTTCAAATCTGGCGAAACCTAAAGCTGAAGAAATTACATACATCATGAACAAAGTTCATCGATATATAGGAACAAAGTTAACTTAAGGCAATCTTGTTTAAAGGTAAATGAAAATCCAAGGAAAATTTCCTTATGAAATTCACTCTATTCACTTAAGAATTTAAGGATGAAGTTTTTTGCTTAAGCTCCCCGTAATAAATCACACTTACATAAGGTAACAGTTTCATTATTCATCCTCCATTTAAATAACATAAGAGTATGGACTAAATAGGACTTTAATTATAGGTTGTAGTGTGGCTAGGGTCAAAGGTATAGACTTTGATTTGAAGGGTTAAAATGATAAAAGTTCATAAGGCACCCAAACTTGTTTGTAAGATGAACTAGGAAAGAAGTATGCCCTCCCAAAAACAATTCTCTGCCTCTTTCAATTTTCATGGCTGCCTTTTATTACTTTATTATTGTTTTGCTTTTTCTTTTTCTTTTTCTCTCTTTTCTTAGCTTTTTTAATACTTGAATTAACACAAATAAAACAACCAAGGCAGCTAGTAATCTAAATCACATATAGAGGTGCCTTTTTAAAATTTTAAACACAACCAAAGGAACATTAAAAAATTCAATCTTTCTCCACAGCTACAATTCAGTATGGATTAAACTTAAATACTTACTAGTTTTATAATTTGGTAAGGATATTAGGGTCTTAAACTTAAAAGAGCAGGTTTAATTTAAAGAACAAAAGGGTTATGACTTAAAGGGATTGACTAAGGAATTAATATTAGGTCGCCTTTTAAAGCTAAAGGGCTAAAACAAAAAAGGCCTTAATCATATTCATACATTATGAATTCAAATGAATTTTAACTAGTTCAAGAGCAAGTTCTAAAGTTATTCCATTAAAAGAGAATCACACATAAGAAAAAAGTATAATGGCATATAAGTGTTTGTTATTATGACTCAAATTCTCACATAGGTTTATAATGAAATCTACCTCAATTCCACAATTTGCCTTATTCCTTAATTGTTAAACTTTGTCTAAATTCTTAAAAGCAACTAGTTCAATCAATCCATGCAGTTACCATATGCATTTAGGATATCCAAATTTAAATTCAAGTATGTCATTCAATCTATTTTAGAATGTTATGATTAATTTCATGGTTAGAAACCAAACATTCACATGAACCAGCCAAAGCATTGAAATCATTCATACAACACACGAATTTCCACATGCATAGTTTCATTCCCCATACACCTATCACAATCTTGTCCTTAAGTTTGTTACACAAACTACCACAACAACTAAACAAACAAACCATAAGAAGAATATTTTTTTTGAAATAAAGAGAAAGGCTAAAGAAAGCTTCCCTCAATTCTAAAATAATTTGGGGCATAGAGTGGGAGGGCATGGTGGTTGAAAGTTATATTACTATTAAAAGGAAAATTAGTTCTTGTCTATTATATCCATCCTTCGATCCAAATGCTCATATTTTCTCTCTTTTTAAAAATAAAACAAAAGTAAAAATCCAAATATGAATTAAATTAAAATGACAAGAAGGTAAACTTAGGGTGCCTCCTAAGAATGCTTCTTTAATTTCTTGTTAGCTAAGTGGAACTGAAATTGGAGCTCATGCAGTATAAATTGGACTAACCAGCTTAACTTCCTCCATATTTTCCACCTATATGTTCTCATAATATAGTTTTTACCTACGTCCATTAGCTTTGGATAGTTTAAAAGTGTCTAAACTCTAAATTTTCACTGCACCATAAAAGAACACATCAGTAACAATGTATGGACCAAGCCAACGAGATCATACTTTTCTTAGAAATAATTTAGGCTATAAATGATAAAGGAAAACCTTCTACTCCACTAAAAATTGTTTGCTTGAAATCATTTTATCACAGAAGGCTTTATTTTTATTCTTATAAATTCTAGCACTTTTATAAGCATCATTACAAATCTCTTCTAGCTCTTAAATTTTCAAAGTTTGATTATTGCTAACCTAGTAGCCTTTATGTTCTAACTCTATAGGTAAATAGCAAGGTTTACAGAAAATTAACCTGTAAGAAGACATCTTGATATTCTTATAATGCATCTTCCAAGTGCAAAATATAATCTATCCAATTTGGATTTACCACTTTCTCCATAATTATTTTGATTTTTGATTGGAAACCTTAACTTTGATTGTGGATGGTAAACAATTGTAATGTGATAGGCTACCCTATATTTCTTTATCAATGCCCTAGCAACTCAATTGGTAAAAAGAGTTCCATAACCACTAATAATAGCTCGAGGCATTCTAAAAAAAAAAGTGATATGCTTCCAAAAATCCACTTCAACTTTAGCATTATCAATATGAGTAGCCTTAGCTTCTACCTACTTTGATATATAATCCACAATAGGAATAATATAAGTCTTACCAAAAGAAGAGGGAAAAGGACCATAAAATATGTTTTTCAACATAAAAAAAATTCTCATATAACAAAATGTTCGTGAGTGGTATTTAAACTCTCGATCCCAACCTACTTATTTTTTATAATGATCACAAGACTTATAAAACATATAAGTATAATAGAATAATTTAGGCTAAATTAACCCACATTCAATCACTTTACAGGTTGTCCTCTTCAACCAAAGCCTCCTTGACACACAGATGAATGAAAAAAATTCAAAATGGAAGGAATCTCATCATCTGACATAGACCTTTTAGTAATTTGCTCAGAATAAAATTTCTAAAGATAAGGTTCATCCCACACATAATATTGTATCTCTCTTTTTATTTGTCTTTCTCAGCTCTAGATAAATCATTGGGTAAGGATTTAGTAAATGAGAATTTTATTATCAACGTACCAAGGAATTACCTATTAAATGGTAAAGAGATTCCCATATGAAAATTCATCTAAAAGCTCAACAGGTGTAGCAGCAATATTTATCTAATTGAGGTAATCATTAATCAGATTTTCAACTCCCTTTTTATTATATATCTCCACATTAAATTCTTGTAGGAGTCAAATCATTTGAATTAACCTTAGTTAGTACCAAAATTTCTCCAGCCTAAAAACTATAGTCAGGAGCTCCTTCTTCGTGGTGGAATAATGCTTTTGAGTGTCTTTAAGGTCATAAAGGCATGATATATGACCTATAGAACCTTCTCCACTATTTGACCAAAATAAACTTCAATTGCATAGTTGCTAACGTCTTATATCAACTAAAAAAAGTCCCTAATTTGGTGGCTAAATTATCAGGTTTATAGGGAGTCGTTCCTTAATCTCTTCAAATGCCACTTTGTATAACTTGTCAAAATTGAACTCCATATCTTTTTAAAGTAGCCTATATATAGGTTGAGGGGATCTTCAAAAAAAATCCTTGATAAAATGCAAACAGAAACTTATATGAGCAAGAAAAGAATGAACTTCTTGTATACTTATGGGGTAAGGTAGAGATTTTATGATATTTATTTTTGCTTTATTAACCTCAATTCCCTTAGAAGACACTATATAACCCAAAATTATGCCTTGAACAACCACGAAATGACATTTTTCATATTTAAAACTAAATTGGTTTAATGATGTGTTTAAGCACCTTTTTAAGTTTAACTAGGCATGTTTCAAAAGACCCAATATAAACTGTGAAATTATTGATAAAAACTTATATGCTACCCTCCATATAAGTAGAAAAGATACTTACTACACACCTTTGAAATGTCACCGGTGTGTTGCATAACCCAAGTGACACCGTCTAGTAAGTAAAAGTGTCAAAGATATGTGAAAGTAGTCTTCTCTTGATCCTCTAGTATAATGAAAATCTGATGACAACTTGAATAACCATGTAGACAAGAATAATGAGATTTTTCAGCAAGTCTTTCAGGCATTTCATAAAAAAAGTGAAAAAATGATCTTTTTAAGTAAATGAGTTTAAATTTCAATAATTTGTACAAACCCTCAACCTATTTTGAAAAAAGTGAGTAATAGCTCACCATCACTGTTCTCTAGGAATCAACTAAATCAAACTTGCCCACTTATTATCTAAAATGGGATAAATTATCCTTATATTAAGAAGTTTCAAAATCTCCTTTTTAACCACCTCCATTATAGGTGGATTTAACTTTGGCGAAGGTTGCCTTACCTCTTTTGGTCCATCCTCTAATAAGATTAAATGCATAAAAATTGATGGAATAATGCCTTTAAGGGATCTGAGTGATGAAGCTACAAGTGGACAGAGGGAAATGCCAACATGCAGCATTGATTTAATCTCTCTTCACTGTATTGCATGGTGTCTACGTGGTGTTGTTTAGGGCAGGATTCATGCTCCCTTTATTTGTTACATTTTGTAGTGTACACCATTTTTATTATATAAAATTTCAACGTAAAAAAGTTAAGGAAAAAGAATAAGGGCAATTGGCGTCGCGTTACCCAACATTGACTATAGTATAGATGAGAAATAAGCAATGAAACAAATACAGATAGTTGCAAGAAATAATAAGTTACGATGTCGCTGGGTTGTATATCATAGCCTATTTGTAATAGTTTAATTGCAAGGAGTAAAGAGGCTTTTTAAGACCTCGAAAGTGATCCTTCTCCATAGATTCTTCTGAAGCTTTTGAAGACCTCGAGCATGATCCCCCTTGATAGATTTTTACTTCCTCGAAAAAGTAAAATTGTCTTAAAAAAGTCTTAAAAGTAAAAGTACGCTTTGGTGTATAAGAAGTAAATGTGGTGATACGAACTAGCAAAAGAGAATAGTAGTAGTTTGTACTTCTGAAATTTTAATGTTCCTTCTCTATTTCATTTTTTTAAGAAAATATTTGTAAGTTATTATTTTGAACACTTTTCACATTTATTGTAATTACTACATTACAAGTTAAGGGTAAAGTTATAAATTGTTGAATATTCATAAACGAAAATTTCACCTGAATTGTTAAAGAAAAAAATAATTCCTTCCTTCTGGCTAGTTTTTAACCAAATTAATGGTTTACCTCTTGTTTTGGTCTCCAGCCAACGAACCACATCAACTTCTCTGATGAACGAAACTCCCTTACCATATTGACTATTTTCTTCATTACAAATCAAATGAGTGGTGTACAAACCAATTTGCATCAACTTAGAATACGAATCTTTGCTCCTATTAAATCATACTTGTATAAGATCATACTAATCTTCACAATTAAACTACATAACCAACCTGTAGTAAACATGGTAAATTTTCATTTTTTTAAAGGGAAAATAGAACAAATAGTTACATAATGCTGCGTGGGTGTCGAGACCCCGCCATATCCTCTAGGAGGATCGAAA